>QLOJ01000257.1:0-12322 GCA_003313625.1 Tricholoma saponaceum
AAGCTTGACTACTGAATCATGACCATGTTCAGCAGCCTGAGACAGTGGAGTTTGACTATTATGGTCTCTTGCATCAACATCCACCTTGCCTGTCTCAAGCAAAAGCTTGACAACTGAGTCATGACCACTGCAAGCAGCCCAAGAAAATAGAGTTTGACCATGATTGTTTTTTGCATCAACATCCACCTTGCCTGTCTCAAGCAAAAGCTTGACTACTGAATCATGGCCATTCCAAGCAGCCCGAGACAATGGAGTCTGACCATTATTGTCTTTTGCATCAACATCCACCTTGCCTGTCTCAAGCATAAGCTTGACCACTGAATCATGGCCATGCCAAGCAGCCCAAGACAGTGGAGTCCTACTACCAATGCCTTTTACATCAACATCCACCTTGCCTGTCTCAAGCAAAAGCTTGACTACTGAATCATAACCATTAAGAGCAGCAAAAAAAAATGGAGTCCAATCATTGGTGCCTTTTGCATTAACATCCACCTTTCCTGTCTCAAGCAAAATCTTGACTACTGAATTATGACTACTCAGAGCAGCCCAAAACAATGGAGTCAAACCATTATTGTCTTTTGCATCAACATCCACCTTGCATGTCTCAAGCAAAAGCTTGACTACTGAGTCATGACCATTCCATGCAGCCCAAGAAAATGGAGTCAAACCATCATTGTCTTTTGCATCAACATCCACCTTGCCTGTCTCAAGCAAAAGCTTGACTACTGAGTCATGACCATTCCGTGCAGCCCAAGAAAATGGAGTCTGACCCCTATCGTCTTTTGCATCAATATCGACTTTGTCTGTCTCAAGCAAAAGCTTGACTATTGCATCATAACCTGCCTGAACAGCCCAAGAAAATGGAGTCCAACCATCATTATCTTTTGCATCAACATCCACCTTGCTAGTTTCAACCAAAAATTTAACTGTTGAATATTGACTATCCTGAACAGCCATAAAAAATGGAGTTTGGCCACTATTGTCTTTTGCATCAACATCCACCTTGCCTGTCTCAAGCAAAAGCTTGACTATTGAACCACAACCATTAAAAGCAGCCAAAGAAAGTGGAGTCCGACCATTTTTGCCTTTTGCATCAACATCTACCTTCCCTGTCTCAAGCAAAAGCTTGACAACTGAATCATGACCATTCTCAGCAGCCAAAGAAAATGGAGTCTGACCATCATTGTTTTTTGCATCAACATCCATCTTGCATGTCTCAAGCAATAGCTTGACTACTGAATAATGGCCTTTTTTAGCAGCATAATGTAATGGCATTTCACCCAAATTGTCCTGCAAGTTTATAGTTAGCTGATTTACCAGCATTTTAGCCATCTGATGTAATCCCCATAATGCACACCAGTGCAATGCTGATACATTTCCCGTATTTGGCATAATAATGGTGGTCAATAGAGTAAGCTTGGTGGTATTGGATAGCAACTGATAAGCAAGATGTATAGCCTTATCATCACATAGTGCATGCATATGAATTCCCCAACCTTGGGCAGCATATGTCAGAAATGGTTTTGCAATTTTAAGAGTCTCCACATTATCCATTGGCCAATCAAAAGACAAATATGTCAGGCAACTGATTGCTAGATCAGCAGGTGAAAGAAATGGTGGTACTGTGTGCCGGACTTGTTCTAGATATTCCTGTGTTGTGTAATCTGCTTCTGTTAGTAAATGCAAATAAAAATATAACATAATATACTTACGAACTAGAGCTACTTGTCAAGATTCTGTTAGGACTACCAAACCTCCACATACAGACAGTAGAAAATTTTCATCATTGAGGTCCTCTTCATCCATTTTAGTCATATCTTCACGAATTGCTACAGCATACTGTAACTCAACAAGTGATAAGGGGCGAAAGGCATAAGACATCCATGATAAAACTTGATAGGCAAGTTTTCTTTGTTCCTCTGATTGTTTATCTATTCTTGCTAAAGCATTGTCATAGGTGTCCGTGAAACCATCTGGCAATTTGGCCAAAGTCTGATGCAGAGACTTTAAAGTTGACTTTTCACAAAGACTGTCTGTGTGCAGCCTTACTAAGAGAAACCTGCAAAAGGCTATTAAACTATATGACAGTAAAAAGGCCATTTATACATACATTCCCTGTGCCTTTATTGCAACTTTGTTCATTATGCCCTCTTTGCTGATTTGAGATGTTGGTTTGGATATCAATCTTCTCAGCATATCACCATGAGGACTAGAAAGCTGAGTGTCCAAGTAGGCATCAATATCACTGCCCTTTGCAGTGATCTCCAGCTTGGCATCAGCACAGAGACTATATTCAATTGAGAGAATAGGCCTTGATGTAACCAAAAGCTTGATAGATGTCAAAGATTGAATTTTTGCAATCAACCCTTTTTGCACACCATCAGAGTACTCATCCAGAGCATCAATGACAAGAAAGACACTAGAATAAGCCTTCACTTCAGTCTGTAGCATAGCCATGAGTTGCCCAAGAGAAAGAGGTTGTAGTTTATCTTTTTGTCCCTGGAGAAGAACTGAATTATCAAATGTCAAGGCATGCAAAGCTAGCTGCCTTAGTAAAGCTTCCATGAGTTGATGGACACTATACTGCTTCTTGTAATTGCAGTAAATGAGCAGAACAATTGTGTCTTTGGCAACAAAGTTCTTCTGAAGGTGCTCAATTATAGTTGCTCTAATGTAAGATGAATAAAATCTGAGATCTGGAAAGAGGATTAATTCTTACGCAAGGATAGTTTTACCAACACCAGCTGTGACAGGAATGGGTTAATCCAACCTTTAAATATCAGCCAGAAGACCACTCACGGTTTCCAGGACACCATAGGACCCTGAGCTTGTGGGCCAACCACTGCTGAAACTTAGGAGACTGCAAAATCCATGTGCCTGTGCCATCAGTCCGTTGTTCAAGTGCTCGATTATGCTCTTCGTGAAAATGGATTGTAGATATCCAATTGATGAGCGCTTCGGATGGTTTATCTGGACCTCAAGGCGAGGATCAGGGCCAATATTGGTTTATCAGTGGACTGAGAGTATAGTACGCACTTTCTGACATTTCAGGTTGGTATTGGTTGTAGTTATAATTGATATTTCCACCGACATCGACCAAGGTGCTGTCGGTAACTGTGAAATTCTGTGCATTAGAGAGGTGTGGCATAGCTAGATGTTCGACGATGGGGGGATGATGAGAGAGATAACCAACGGGCGTGTAAAAGCTGTGTAACTGATTCAAGACACAGACGGTGTCATGTGCCAAGGCAGTGTCTATCACACTGCCTTGCGTTCCAACATGCACTGCCTTGTGTGTACCTTGACGGTCTCTTCATGATCACTATCAGTGCCAGACGGTTACATTCCAGAATAATCCGTTCGAGCTCAATCACTCTGTAGCCACTCTTCTTTAAACTCCCCAACTTCGACTCACTTAGCTTTGTACCAAATGATCTCCTTTCAGACTACTACGCCCGTCATCTTCCGCGACCTGTTGCGCCGCCTCCTGTCCCTCGTCCAGTTTTTGGGCCAATCGTCAAATTTGACATGAAATTCCTCTTCCGATTGCAATGCCACGTCCAACATACTTGACCGGCTGTCTGCCTCTCTAAAGAATCCGTCCGATGCAATGGGTTCACTCAAACGTTCACGTAGGAATGGAACCGCACTATCTGGACCATTGAATCACTTGTCATTTACCAGCCCCAACCTTTTCCCCGGCATCGGCAAACTCATATCTTGTTCACTGCTTTCGCCCTTCTACGTTCAACCACTCTCGACCACCGATCCGCGCGCATTCTCCCCCTCCTACACCCTATCCTGCTTATCAAGACTGGCTGTCGGACCCTGTTCCAGTACTGCAATGTCTGTCGACGGCGGCAGGCACATCCGTGCTCTCCTTCATGCCCAGCTGGTACTGACCCTCCCTCAAAGCAAACGATCTACCCCATATTACGTCCTCGACCTTCCACTCCCCCATCTCGTTGGGGCTCTGGAGAAGGATAAACGTTGCCTATCGTTCGAGGATACGCCTGTGTATGCGTGGAGGGTGGTGACAGGGACGACGTTTGTATCGGAATCCACTTCCGCACCCGTTCACGTGCCGGCCTTCTCCAAACCGAAACGTCGCATCAAACATTGCAGATCCATCTTCTACAGGCGATTTCTAGCAGAGGAATGGAGTTACGAAGCATAGTTGAGTCTTTCTGGATCTCACGGTGTAAGTGTCATTCCAGTCTTACTTCATGCGAAGTTTTAACTGGCATGCGTAGAGTCGAGCCGCAAAAGTAGCTGAGGAAAACCAGGTGGTCGAAATTGGGGCCGAAGGTTGGTGTTGGCGGTGGAAGATGTCATTGATGAAGCATTCGATTCGCTGGCCATGGCTCGAAAATTTGCTTTGCATCTCACAACCATCACCCTCGAAAGAGCCAAGTGTGCACATCGTGAAACTCTTTTTACACATCAAGCATGCTCCTGGGCTACGTCCTTTTTAGCAGCTCGAACAAACCACCGTCGTGTCGTCACCAGCTCCCGCCACACAGCTTGTTAACCTCCTCGTACTTGATGTCGCCCAAGAAACCATCTCACCACACACCTGTCAGATCAGGTGGGACAACGAAACCGCTTGGCCGTTCTTCCTGCGACGTCATTTCGGTGTTCGAAAACCTCTCGCCAATGATGCATCTGATAATGATAATTTTTCTTGGCTACAGTGGATGCACGTCCTGGAAGCGAGGATGATGAGAGAGTATGTTCATCCTCTCAAGTGTAAAAGAAAAGTATTCTGTCACTCATCGTTCTTATGTCTGCAGCTTGTCTCCGACGCCAAGCTCATGCGATACCTCTATGACGCTCAGGATTTCGGCTCCAAATTCTTCGTGTCGACATTGGGGGCCGTCCCAGTGCCTTCGATCGATGTCGATACAGATGTCGGTGGTATCTGGCTACGGTGCACGGGAGTCTCATATCCCTTGGACGTAGGTAGTGTGACGGACATTAATCAGCTGGCATGCAACGTCTAAGACTCCCAGCGTGTTTTGGGAGAGGTGGGTTCGTAGGCGGCGATCCGTGTGAAGGAACGGCCGCCGATACTGTTGATGGTCGTTTCCTACCCTTTTCGGCGAGTTTATGGCTGGTGCGTTTGTGCTTGATAACGTTGTTAGTTTTCGCGCTGATGTTCCACAGGTTAAATGAGGAAGCGGAGATTGCGGATGACCGACGCTGAGCGATGACGACGACATGGAGATGATTCCTAATTCGTACAGCGGGAACAAGCGAGGCTCTCTTCGAGGGGTCTACCAATGAGCTGAATGGAACGGGTGTGGAGAGGGACATTACAAGAAAACCCGTCGCCTACAACTGCAACAGTTCGATTTAAGGCACGCCAACACTTATGGAGTCAGTTTTACAGATAATATTTCCATAGCAATTTCCAGGCGCGAAAACAAAGGTGCTTACCAGTAAGTTACACACCGCAATAGAACGGCCCTTTGGCCTGCAATCTCAACGGTTGCTGAAGCTTGCAGTATACTACAATATATAGAGTAGATTTCATGGTAGTTGTTGAAAATGATTACGTCGGAAAACGCCGGCCCGTCAGTCTTTTCTCCCCCAACCTGTCACCATCGATTCATCGAACATGGCCAAATTTCCGGCATAACCTTCTTTGGGTGTTCGTCGTGGGGCGGGGGCTACACCAAACCCAGCCTTGGGCGTTGTTGATGGGGAGGTGAGTCCGCTATATTTTCTTACTTTGCTCTCCAACTGACGCCAGTTTGTGACATTCTAGGCTCTCGTTAACGTTCTCCAAGTATAACGTTGTACACAGAGTTCCCGTACGTTCGATCTTTCCTTAACTGAGGCCCAAACGAGCATTGTTTAGGCTAATTTATTTCGCTCATTGTCATGCCAGTTCGTTCTTAGCCTTACTCCCTTTTGCTATTCAATCTGACCTTCGTTACACATTAGTTACCTCTACGAGTACCAATTCACAACGAACTACGATACCTCATCCTTTCCTCCGATCACCTACGTCCTTCTCCGTAGCCATATCATCCACGTATCATGCGTTCACACCATAATGGTAAGTTCAGTCTTGCTTAGATTGTTCGATTGTCAGCGCTAATGATTATGTTCTAATATCCTGATCATTGCTCGAGATCCACCGAAGCATCCTGTTGCGAAATAGCGTCGCCAACTTAGCTGCGCATGGCGCGCCGCGGCTTGTCTGTATCACCGAAAGTGCGTATCCTCGCTTTCTTTGCCTGATCATGATATATGCGTACTCATCGCGCATAATTCAGCCCGTTTTTTTGATTTCGTCCGTCGTATCGCGCGAACGACCCTCTTCGAACTGAAGTACACCCTCCCGGATGCGTATGTTGGTAGGAGGGTATGGCTGGGGGATTCTCGATTACGCATGGGCTGAAAGGAATTCTGGAGGACTTGCCAAGCCACTCGCACATTCAATATCTCGTTGAAAACGTTCGTCCATTCATCCTTCGTCTGGCGCTCGTTCTCCGGTGCTGACTCTTATTATGTTCGTACAGATTAGGTCGTGGGTGGTCGAGACTGGGGCTGAACGGTGGCATCGGCGGTGGAAGATGAAGCGTTCAATTCACTGGCAATGGCTAGAACATGTCTGCAGATTCGCAGCGTCTCCCAACCAACAGATTATCCATCGTAACATTGCCACCGAACATCCTCACCCCATGCCGAATGAAAACAACCCTTGAAACGGCGAAATGTGCATGTCGAACGGCAAGAACTCATTGCCGTCGTATCATCGATAGCGGCTGCCACACACTGCCAGCTTGTTATACTTGTCGTACACAACAGATGGTCCTTGAAGCTGCCAGGGATATCATTCCATACGCCTGTCAGAGGTACGAGAAGGGTTCGTTCATCCTCGCAGGGAAAATTGAAAGGTATTCTGACATTTATCGTCCTTATTCCTACAGCTTATGTTCCGATGCCGAGCTCAAACATTATGTCTGATACCTCTACGACGCCCAGGATGTCGGCTCCAAAGTCTTCGTGTTCCAGACTCCCCTTCCCCGCTCTGCAAGGATCCAACGGCAGGTCTCACAGACCTACGCATCTCCTGCCTTCCCCGCGCCTTCGTGCCCCAAAGCGCTCTCTATCCCTCACAAGAAATGTGTGCTTTAATCTTGGGTAGTCATCGATGGCTACGGGGATCCTTCAATGACTGAGCAGTGTGAAGTTTGAGGGATCAGCATTTTATAGGGGTTCCTGTTGTCGATTTGTTCGTGCATGACACGCTCATGGATCTCTGGTTGAAACGCGTTGCCGACTGTTAGTGTCTCTCCGTTCTGTCCGACACTCGTTCCCGATGCTGATGTCATCATGTCGGTGCAGATTCAAATTTCGACGCATGTTTAACACGTTCTCCCTTACCATTAGCAGCCTGCACGTTTAATTCAAAGTGCCACTGACCTCGGTCACGCCTAGGCGTCGCATTCTCTTCAATACCGAAATGCCTCCCAGCACGTGTCATGTCCTTCTTCCGCTCCGATAATTCCAATTTACACAAGGTCGAATCTAGTTTAATCAGCTGCATCCAACCTCTATGGCTTCCAGCGCCTTTCTGAGGACATCAGTTTGTCGGTGGTGATCTATTGTTTCTGTGTGTACGCTCGTCCAGGTAAGCCATCTCCCGAGCATCTTTTGTGGCTGCGGCTGATCACAATCCAACTGGTACCTAGTTGGTAATTTCCAGCCACGTCTATTGGGGGAACTTTAGAAACAAGGAAGCGGATATCACGGATGATCGACACCGAGCAATGATGATGACATGGAAATGATTCCCAGTTCGTAGAGCGTGAAGGAACAAGCGAGGCTGCCTTCGAGGTGTCTTTCCGATTGTCAACCTGAAGATGTATGAGTACTAGTACAATAGTACTCCACGTGCTTTGAGGTACATACTCTACTGTGAGTTGAAAATGATCATGTCGTCGGAGAACGCCGGCACAGATTGTCTCCCGAAACCGTCATCGATTCATCGACCAAACCTGCAGCATAATCTCCTATGTTCGTCGTAGGCCAGCTACACCAAACCCAACCTTGAACGGCATTCGAAGCACCGGATCTCGTTCTCCAGGATTCCCGTACGTTCGATCCTTCATTCAATGAAACCCAAGCTTACATTGTTTCAGCCAATGTATTTCACTCATTGTCATGGTTCATCAGGAAAACTACACGCACTTTTCCGAGCACTTTTCCAACTTTTAAAAGACAGAAAAGTGTGAAAAGTGCGAGAAAGTGTGAGAAGTGGTGAAAGTCATCTGGACTTTCACAACCCATGTCAGTTTACTTTAAAAGGACATTTTTCTCTTTTGAAAGTCATGAAAGTCCACAAAGACACAGATAAAGCTACGTAGAAAGACTGTTTCCAAGTACAATTTCTCATTCCATTTCATTTGTATGCAGGAAACAAATTGAATTAAATCATTGTACTACTATACATGCATGTAGCTAGATAACTACAAATGACACCACAGCCATTCCACTAGAATCACTTCACGAGGGTTGGTGGCAGCTTCCCATCATCCTCGATGTTCCCCATTACCTATAATCACCTTCCCCCCTTTGCTGATAGCGCGGCCTGCAATTGTCGTTCCCGGTGTTCCCTATCATCCAGTTCCTGTCGTTAGTGGTCCACTTCGCACCCTGATTCCCATCGTACGGGTGGCGTTGTTGACGTCCCGTCGTGGTGGATGATGGGTTTCTGGAAAGGCAGAGTGGTCAGTGGAGGCGGTGGTTGGTTCTTACCTGGTGCCGTTGTCGTTTTCGAAGTTATCGACTCTCTTCGCCATCCATGGCTTGTGTCCCTCCGTCGTCTAGTGGTTGCCGTTGACTTATGTGGGTCGTCTCAAGCTCGCCACGTGGTCATAAGACAATAAAAACCTATATCAATGAAAAAATGAGTTAGTTAAAATGAAATAAGAAATGAAACGGAAATAAAAACTTACTTAGATCCAAAACAATGTCAACGTCGTTTTTCTAGCCTCTGGTGAGTTATCTGTGGTACGGTGGCTGCGGGAGTTGTCGTGCTGGACGTTGAGGCGATAATGTGGTGGGAGCAGCGCGTCGTGTTGATGGTTGGTGCTATTAACTAAACTAGTTAGTTTGGTGAAAGAAACAAGAAAAAATGCTTACCTAGGGGCCCAGACGATAGACGCCGTTTGAGCCCAGTTTCGTTGGTTTGTAGTCCTAGGTGTAGTTCTCCTATGTGGTGGCAAGCATTGGGGTTTGGTTGTGGGTGTTAACAAAGCAGGGGTGGGGAAACAAGAAAGAAGCATATAAAAAACTTACCTGAAGCATAAATGACAATAGACGTCGCTTTGTGTGAGATGTGGCGGGTGATGGGCATTGGAGTCGAGGTTGAGGGTGACGAAGTTGTGCCAGATGCAATTCAACCAACACGTGGTTTCGGCTTGAGGGTCGGTGATTGCCACTTCGGATGATGGGAACATTCGCATGATTTATGTAGATCTATCACTGGAAGTATTACTCAGGAAGTATTACTCAGTAATACTTCCCTACATACCGCCGATTGCACGATAGTCCCGAACCAGGCCCGAACCATGAGATGTGTTGCCATGAAATTCATAAACACTGTTTCTCAATATGTATCTGTAGGCAGACCAAAACCAAAGGAAGACAGACAGTAGGGTGGCAACTAGGAACCTACTAGTAAGCTTTTAGTATTCAACACTATTGTTGCATTTGGAATACAAGTTTGTTCTCACTTGATTCATATTTTTCACTGAACAAGAACTATAAGTCTTACAAGTCCTGAAAGGAAAAAGTAAAAGGCTGAAAGTAAAAAGTTCAAAAGTAAAAACCCCAAAAGTCTCCAAAAGTAAAAGTCCAAAAAGTAAAAGTCCTGAAAGTACTGAAAGTCCAAAGATAAAGCCCTGAAAGTCTCCGAAAGTTTAAAGTCTCAAAAGTCAAAGGTCGTGTAGTTTTCCTGATGTTCATTCTCAGCCTTACTCCCTTTTACTATCCAATCTGACCTTCGTTACACATTAGTTACCTCCACGGCCACCGACGCAAACTGAACCACAATAACTCATCTGTTCCTCCGATAACCTACATCCTTCATCATGCACGTCTCACGCCTCACTTCATAATGGCATCCACGTCTTGACCTGCCCTACTAATGAGACAAGTAGTATGTACTTATCATCTCCTTCCTTCCCGGTAATTCCAAAATTATATCTAGTTCGAATCCACACAGGCCTGGGGCGTATTGGGGGCATCGTTAAGCACAGAATTTCTTGTCATACTGGAAAAACTATTGTGACAAACGCGTAGATGTACATGCCCCCAGAACCTGGAGCCAAATCAGGCAGGGTGGCATAACGACATCTCAGACTCGCAATGTGGTTTTAGGCAGAGGGCAGTTTTATGTGCAGGGATGACGAGCGGCGATGATTATAATTTCGCTAATGCTACTGGTTTGGGTATGATTTAGTTGAGGGTATGTTGTGATTTGAGGCATAGTTATCAGGTTCTCCCCTGATACTACTAGTCGTGTTCTACACCTCCATGCTAAAGTGGATGTAGACGACGAGATGGGGAACATGAGGTTTCTGGGTAAGGGAGAGCCAAGGTATTTCTATCCATTCCGTTTGCGACTCATTACATTTGTCCCCACAGGAAAACTTTCAACATTGGCAAACGAGTGTCAAGGACGGCCTCTGAATCATTTGGTGCTGTGTTCTATGTGGGTATATGTGCTGTTTTGCAAATATAGTACTAATAGTTCATATCTTGTTGAAGTGTAATCATGCTGATATAGTTGCCTGAATGACGGATCTAACCTCTGTACAAACTAAAATGCCTTTTCCTCAACAAGGAAATGTGATAACAGTAGTCCGCCCCCTTCTTCGAACTTTCAAATCAGCCATTTCTAACCCTCCTCTCGACAGCCACTCAATTATCCACAGTAACTTCTCCAGCTCCAGATAGAAAGTATACATCTTCCATATCCCATCAAGCTACAAGAAATTTGTTGGGTTGGGCCATGGCTATGCCTGGCATGAATGAGTCCTCACTTCATGGACCTTCTTTTGATGCAAGCATTAGGGTTGTTCACGGTAGCCATTTTCAGGCCATTTTCTGCTCATTTTCTGCTTCATTTTTGGGGGTTTGGCAGAGAAATGATCAGAATGGACTAGTGTTGCCACAGCTCAGCCGATGTTTTTCCAGAAAATGGCTATACTGGTCCAAATAAAATTTCTAAATTTCTGGAAATATTTGACAAGATAGAGGAGCTCAAAAGCCAAGGGGCATGTTTCAGCACTAAGAAATTGGGCCAGCCTTTCCTGGGTTATTAAAGTGGCTTTGATTTCGAGCCAAGCTGCAAGCCAAATCAAAGCCACATCAATAACTCACTCAGGGCAGGTCCGATTTCTTAGGTCCAAAATGTGACTCTCAGTTTTTGACCTCCTCTATCTTGTCAAATATTTCCAGAAATTTAGAAATTTTATTTAGAATGTGATAGCCATTTCTTCAAAAAACATCAGCTTGAGTGGTGGCAACACTAGAATGGACCAAAAAATGAAATAAAAAATGAAGTGAAAAATGGCTGCTGTGAACACTCTGAAATGCAAACACTTCAAAAATGAAGAAAAAATGCATTTTACCTACATCTGGCAGTGTTTGCCACATTCAAACTCCCCCCACAAAGACACTTCAGGCAACCCTCCTGACCCCCTAGTTAGATAGATTGTCCCACCAAGAAAGACTACTCTAAGTAGGCCTAAGACCAGGGACTAGTTCCAAGCTCTATGGTCTTCCCCATGCTTAGGTCTGGATGTCCCAATTGGGCAGCCCAGGAGTCAGCTTGGCCCAGCCCATAGGAGTGTATCTGGACCAAGTATATCATGGGGAGGTTCAACTGCTATGGGCACTCCCATTGTACATCTGGTCTAGTCCCAAGTTTAGGGACTCCCCAGTCCTGTCACATCACATTTTCCAATGGGATTCCCTTGCCAGTGAGTTTGGTCAAATGTTTTAGCCTGCATTTGTAACACTTAATGCATCAAAGCCCAAGCCCTCTGAATTTTTTAATGTACTATTTATTAACAAGTGTGTACATTAGTAAGACTGATATCCTTAATCTTATTTTAAGTCAACTTATCCACACCCCTAGATGTGACCAAAATCCAATGTGTAAATTTGAATATGCTTACTACAAGTCTTCAATTATACATGAAGATTTTATCTGAGGCAATCCACTATACTGCCTTTTATTGAAGATATTGAAGGGGTAAGTTGCAACTTGCATCTAGGACAAAGCCAACTTATACTT
>QLOJ01000260.1:0-11735 GCA_003313625.1 Tricholoma saponaceum
AAACTGGATTGCATACCCACAATCTCATTTCGGCAATTGGACCATCAAGCCAGTTACAAAATGCGGGATAGAGGCGGCGGTCAAGAACAATGAGCACCCGTCGACGATTTATACAGTCGACGTTCTTGAGGATGGGAAGTTTAGGAATGCTAGAACAGTCCGGGTCACTTCGCAGACCAAACGAGAATATTACAACAACGCGCTCACAGTAGAGGTTAGTGCTAATCTAATTATTACCTGAGTTAGTCTCACTAGCTCTCAGCGTGAGCCCGGAATACGCGTGCGCGCGCTGTTCGTGGACAACATGTCCGGTCCAGTTCTGCAAATGCTTGGCTCCACGTTCGTTCTTTTCCGAAATTCTACAGATAATCAGCGCTCAGTGTCTACTGAATAGATATAATATCGAGCCATTCTTTTTCAGTTCTAGCATCAACTGGATACCGAGCAGATATCGGGCAAGCGTTTTTACCTAACTCTCCCCAACGTACCCTAACTTTGTATCACTGCAGGAGAACCCTATTGCTAAAACAGGAGACCGTGCGTACTTTCAACTCGTCTGTAAAAATAGCTTCACACTGATTAACCCTGTAGACATCACCGTCACCTTAACTTTTGTCCGCGTGGGTAAAGTGAAAGAAAATCAAAGTATTATTTCTACGCCTAGCGATCAACCGAAGGGATTATTCTCGCGGTTGAAATCCACGTTTTCGGTGTTTTCGTGGTTGTCCTATTTCTCTAGGCAAGTAGAAGAAGTCGCAAATATTGAAGTGCTTGCGCCTGTGTATTTGCGATCTAGTACGAGTGGCCGTCAAATTTTGTAATACTCTGGCTGACATCACCTTACTGCAGGCGACAGAATCATATACCCAGATTTCCTCGGAATTCATATGGTCCGTGATGTCAAGAGTTCCACAGTCATCAGTTACCACCATGATATCGAAGGGTCGACTACCTCTGCTAGAGATCTATATACTCGCATGAAGCTTGTGGGTCGTTCAGTATATTGGTAAGTCCAAAATCTTTGCCTTTTGAATTAATCAGTTAACGATGGTCTCATCTAGGCAATTAATCGTGAAGGGCTCGAAGGATTCGACTTTTGCTTTTCTTGCCATGCTATGGAGCGCCCTCTATGCTTGGGACCAGGCACTCGAGGCGCTTTATGAACATTTCTCGTGGCTGGTAAGCAAATCGTCGTATACTGTGGGTAGTGTTGATTTCGTCTGGTCTCCTTCGTTTCTCGTCGGCCGTAGGAAACCCAAGGGATAAACACTAATGATGTGGCAATCACTTATGAACTACACGTTATACGAGCACACTTGCTACATTACACCTCTCTTCTACGGGATTTCTGCAAAAGCGTCGAGTTTGTTCGCGACACGGCTAACCCTGCCATGGACTCTGATGAGATTGATGATGCCACACGAACGTCCGATAAGTTACTGTTGGGGAAGGAGTGCGAGAATCTCCTCTCGGAGATCAGCAGGCTGGAACTGCAACGGTCAACGCTGGACTTCCGAGTGCAGAACGTTCAGAGATTGGTGAGCGCAAATATCGGAGTATCTTTACTCATGTTGCCAACCGCAAAGGTCTAGATATATACAAGCGTCAATATTGAAGACAGTAAGGCCATGAAACGCCTTTCCTACCTCAGCATGGTTTTCTTACCTGCATCATTTGTTGCAGTAAGTCAGCATCTATAACATGAAAGACATGTACTGATCACTTGTATTACAGAATGCTTTCGGAATGAACATAACCGAGCTGAATCCTGGGGGTCACTTTGCATTGGCTCGCTTCTTTGAAGCGAGTGTACCCCTTACTCTCTTCACCATTTGGATACTAGTGGCATTCCAGAATCGGTTCGTCTTACGCGATGATCGTGGAGGCATGTGGAAGAAGCTTTTGTGGCCGATAGTGGCTCTTAACCAATTCATCCTTGGGTTGGCCCAAAAAAATGATAATTATGTACGCCTTAAAGGTCAGTGAAGTCTATAAATTTTGGGAATGGATTACCTATGTCTATGGATTGTATTATGGATGTCTAGAAAACAAGTAGATAGTTTTCTTCATGCAAGTATATTGTTAGAACACTTATAACCTCAGTATCCGCATCGCCGCGAATCCGAGTTGCAATCGTGTCTGAGGCAGCCTGAGCGCAACTGGACCATCACCAGTTTGCAAACGGCCCCCATGTTTATGTTAACCAGGAATAGACTTCACCTGTCGGAAGATTCCTACTGACCGACGCATCCGAGTCGGACCTCACGGATAAAAGCGGGCAACGACTTACCCAAACTTGGGCACAGGACGACTCGGGTTTGACTCGGGTCGGTGAGACAAACCCAAACCATCGGCAAATACTGGCGAAATGACGACTCCATCGGTAAACAATTACACCCTGTTCACTTCCTGTTCACCATGAACACGTTCCTCTGCTCCTGACATAGCACCATGCAAACCAGCCTCCCAGATCTCCCGTTTACGACTTACGCAGATGCAGAGCTCAAACCAGGCGCTCTTCATAGTTCGGCCTACTCCACACCACGGTCTTATCCTAGAACTGATCTTCAGACCCTCTCTCCTTGGACCTCCTTCCCCAATGATATTCACGAAGCCATCCAATCCGCAATCGTCCGTGCCCATTTGCCTGCCATCGCGCCTTTCAGTATCACTTATTGGCCAAAGCGAACCTTCGTGAACAGCGAGGAGAAGATCCGTGGCCACGCAATGGTGGCGTTACATGTGCCGGTTGAAGAGGTGATGGAGATACTTGGGGTGGAGGGTAGTTTTGACAACTCAGTCGGCGGGAACTCTGCAATCGTCGGAGATCCGGACTTTTCGTGGGTCACGAATACTGCACAACCGCACCCAAAACTCATCGTACGCCGATCACTCCCTTTGATATCCTCATCGTTAAACCCTGTTTGCGCATCTAGGTCGAGTACAAACCTTGGTGGGTGGCAGATCTGGCGGATCTTCCTGCTGCCTTTGATAGCACTCGTCATGACACCATGAGCCAACAAAACTTGGAAGCTGTCCAACAGATCTATGGATACATGACGTTTAACAACAACAATTTCGGTATTCTTACCAATTGGAAGCGTGCCATATTCCTGCGACGCTCGGAGACCCCGGATCGCAAAACTCTTGAGTACTATCTCCTCACACTAGACAGAGTTGGTCAGCCCATCTCGATGTTGAAAGCATGGGTTGGCATGGTGCTTCTTGCAGAGGACGACTGGTTCTACGCACCCCCTACCCCATCCTCTGCCCCTCCGGATCGATATTTCGGAACCTCGAGGAACGCATGGAAGGACAGGAAAGCGACCATTAGAACGGCTGCCGAGCATCATGCGCTCCCCATCAATGGTCAATACCACTGTCTCAACCTTGACTTTCGCCTCTGTCGTTTCAACCTTAGCTCCGCTCGTCGTGGAGCGAATGGTTCTGTGGTATACGGGCAACTTCTACGACAATCCATCTTGAATCGTGATGTCGACGTTATCTTCAAAATTGTGGACGTCATGCGGTACCCCCTTACAGGAGATTCACTAGCTGGTGAGGCCCAAGCCTATGCAAATCTGCAGGATCTACAAGGCCACATAATCCCCAAATTGTACGGCTTCTATAGTGTGTGGGGGATTCTGCAGCTCCTTGCCCTACAACCTGTTGGTAACAGCATTTCTGACGATGAAGAAATTGACCAGGCGCTTCGCGGCAAGATGAAGAACGCTCTCCGACACATTCACAATGCTGGTTTTGTCCATGGTGATATCGCACGTCGTAACTTTTGTAGGATAAGAGGTGATGTTTTCCTGGTGGACTTGGAGAGGTGTGTGCATTCTCAGCAGCAATCTCAATTGGATGGTGAGATGGATGAAGTAGATAGATTGTAACTTCTGCATCTTGCTGTAACTTCCACAAAAACCCAGAATTGATGGATCAATTGGCCATGTTTTTCCTGGGAAACATAAATAACCATTGGGAGGCTTATAATAGTATGTTTTTTGACTATCCTGTCGTTTCGCCTTGTCTGATTTTACTCTTTAGATCCCAGTACCACCTAGACTTAGCGGAATCCTAGAAATGCACTGGTATGTGTTGCGATGACACTCGAGATCCTGATCTGTGCTCATAGAATGATGGTGGTTGCTGACAGCCGTCCCGAATTTTCATCCGCCTCAAAATTAGAATTGTGCGACTCCAGTCCATATCTAACCCTTCTCCCTTCTCCCTTCTCCCTTCTCCCTGCTTCCTCTATCCCTTCCCCACCCCATAATCATTCCACTTCATCCACACCAAACTTCGACACAAATTGGAGCAGCAGCGGGCGGGGGGAATGGGTACAACGTGACTCCCTCGGAGGACAAGCTAGACATGGGGAGGTGGGGGGACCTCGGCATGAGTGACGAGCGATGGGAAGGGGGCTGGGACGGCGGGAGGATGCAACCCGAATGGGGTCAAGAGCAGCTACACAGTGTGAACGTATGCACACAAGTACTTCATGGCCATAACTTGATAGATTGCCATAATATATTTTGTTTTGAAAAACAAAGGGCAGGGAAAAAAAACATAAATGAACATGGAATAGAATGTATCTGGTGTAATCAGACAGGAAGGCATAAGACATCCAAAGACATGAGGGGTGGGTCAATCTGTCAGCAGAAGACGTAGTAACACGTTCTTGACAACTATGGTTGGCTTGCTCCATACCTCAGGCTCTTGTTGGAACAATTATTTCAACATTTCTGGTTCAAGCTCGATCAACAACTCCAAACAACGGGTCGTCTTTTCAACTATTCGCTGTGAGCCTTGATCCTCTTGATTATCTAGAATGTCGTACGTTTGAATTCACTTTCTTTCCATGTGGTTCCTGATATGCATTCGTTCCTCAATGCTATAGGACATCATGTCCCTCATATCTGACGTTGTCACGTTCCAGATGTAAATTTTGCGTCAGAACTTCAGACAGCGAAGTGCAGTGAGTTTTGCGCGGGGTGGGTTACGAGGAGACGAGCGAATTTCTTGGATTCCTAGACGAATGTCTTTTTTACCTCTTTATGTCCAACCCTTTTAGCCTTGGCGATAGGGTGACACAGTACAGCCATGACCAGAAAACCTTAGGCATAATCCGTCCCTTCTATAACGTAATTACATAGCATTTCCTACATGTTAAACTGGTAGGGTAGTTGGACGACCCCCCCGTCGCGGCCGTGATACAAGTTTGTTCACAAATGCAAAGGGCCATAGCAACTTTTTCCACATGGGCTGATTGTCACGTAAGACAAACCGGCTCTGGTAGGCCACGATTATCCAGATCACGACCACAGTCAGGGCAAGGGTTGCCGCGACATAGTGGGGTATAGTACCATAGGTTCCGGAGTTGAGTTCAATGACATTCATGCCAAAAACACCCTGTCAAACATCAATATCCGTTCTTCTGTTAGTGATGGATGGGTCCCTTACTGCCATGAATGATGCAGGGAGAAATATCATGGTGATATATGAAAGTCGTTTCATGGCCCTACTGTCTTCGATATTGACCATGGCATACACCTGCATTGTTGAACATCAGATATGCTTTTGGATACACAGATTCATAATTACCAAGTGTGTGACATTCTGCACTCTATCATCCTGCATGTTCCTGTTCATCATCAGTCTCTCGATCTCCGTCAGGAGGTGTCCACATTCTTCGTAGAGCAAGGTCCTGTTAATTTTCCGTTCATCATCAGTGATCGTGTCGGCATCCATGGCTGGGTTATGAGTATCCCGAATGAATATGACACTTTTCTTGAAATCCAATAGGAGGCTGATGTAGTGCAGTAAATGGGCTCGTATGACATGCAATTCGTATGTCATGGCGACGTTGTTGGTGACTATGACTCTAGATTCCTACACAATGAGAGAAAAGTAAACCACGGGTTAACAGACTGCACTGTTCGCATGCTCACCAGCCAGCAGAAATGATCGTAAAGTTCTTCTAGTGCCTCATCCCAGGCGTAGAAAGCGCTCCATAAGATAACTAATAAAATAGATGTCGGATCCTTCGTTTTTTTCATGAGTATCTGCCTGGATATGACGTAGTAATTTAGCACAAAAACGTAAATTAAAGTCTTAAACTCGCCAGTAAACCGACCGACCTGCAAGCTTCAGACGCGTGAACAAATTCATCGCCGTTGTGGAGCCGTCGATGGCGTGGTGGTAACTTATGATGGTGGAGTCTTTGACGTCGCGAACCATGTGAATTGCGAGTAGATCCAGCAGTAATATTTTATTTCCTGCATTAAGCCTGGTCAACTCGGAGACAGCTCGATTTTTCGTTGGTACTAGACATACTAGAATGTAGCGACAAAGGCGCCTGAGTATCGATATGTTCAATCTCTTGAAATTGATTTGTCAATGGTGCCATAAGTGACGGTGAAGTTGTTGATGACGCTGATTCAACGAAGTGAGTAGTACGGACGAATGTCAAAGTGATAGTGATATCTACAACTTGCTCCAGTATGTCACATTATCCTTCTCAAAACAACACTCACGGTCGCCTTGTTTGGGATTAGCATTCTCCTGCATCAATACGGAGTTGAGATGCAGCCAGAGAAACGAAGGAGTGATGCTTACCTGATATCTACTTGGTATCCAGTTGAGGCTAGAGCTGAAAAAGAATGGTTCGATATTATATCTGTTTGGTAGGCATTAAGAGCCGACGACCTGTACAAGTTGGAAAAAGAACGAACGTAGCACCAAGCATCTGCAGAACAGGACCTGACATCTTGTCAACGAACAGTGCATGTACGCGTACCCCGGGCTCACGCTGAGAGCCGAGTGAGTTATGATCAAGTAATAACACTTGGATTGGCACTAACCTCTTGCTGGAGCACGTCGTTCCAAAAATTTCGTTTGTTCTTCGATGTCACCACGATTCCAGGATCATGCCGAAAAACCCCGTTTTCCAATACATCAACCCTATATATCGTGCAGGTGTGCTCCTGACCCCTCACCGCCCGCTCTATCCCGCACTTTGTAACCGGCTTGATAGTCCAATTGCCGAAATGGGACTGTGGGTATGCGATCCAGTTTGAACAGACCGAACAGTTATCGTGGCCACAGGAGCCAATGACGGCGGGTAGATTGGCGTCGATTACTTCGTCACTTTCCTGGTCCTTGTCCAAATTATCGACATATGGCCAAGGGCTGAAACGACCATTAAAGAACCACATAACTAATTGCCGCCACAAGGTACACATACCCTGCAGGAGCAGCATGACGATATGAAGGCGTTGGGACTTGACGACGGAGGATATTCGTATAAGGATTTAGTTGCATACCAGTTTGGTGCATGCTTATGTCCTGGGGAAGAGAATCCATTGAAAGCGAGGCAAAACGTAAAGGTGTTGCACGTCATGATAAACACCTGCCAGCGCCAAAATCGCCCAATGATCAATGTTCTTATTTCCGCACTTGTCAGGTACCGGTATAACGTTTAAGCGCTGGTCTATTGCACCTGAGCGCTGATCTGCGCTGATGAGGTTTGAAAGCTTGAACACTTGAGTGTCAAGTTAACTGAATTGTGCCACACTGGAACCAGCGTACTCTTCCAGTACATTGGAAAATATATAGACGTCACAGAATTCGACCAGCGACGGAAAGTGGGCGTCCCTGACTCCCTGGACCTCGCTAGGGTCTTCGAGGTTTCGTGATGCAAACTTTGGGTCATGATTATGTAATGATCGCAGTTGCTAGATTACGCTTATTTTTAGTAACATGAACCACGCTACGACAAACTTGAACTTGCTACTGTGCCAAGATTACTTTGAACATTGGAAGTATGGTTATTCGCCATTTCTTTAACCTTCTGTACAGCATGATCTTCCTGGTGCCCACTGGACCACCACCAGTTTGCAGACTGACCCGAAATAGTCATCATATGCAGATTTTTCTTGACTCGGACTCGGATAGTACTAACACACACCATCTGTCCACTGATGCCTGAGTTCAGCACTGGACAACTTGTAATCTGGGTTTCACTGAACAAGCTCAGATCATGACATGGTACAGGTCCAAGTTCAAAGGGTCTGTCTCAACACTGGATCTGTTCAATGTTCAATGTTTTGAGGGGTTAGCTTCCCTTTTGATTCATGGGAGGGTTTTTACAAAATAGTATGCTCCATGACCACTGGGCCCTATCACCTCCATTGCTTGAACTACAGTGCTTAATTTCCCCAAAGGCTAGTTATGCCCCAGACACCCAGCACTACATTCTTCTGTCCTCTTCCTTTGATATTGATGCCTTCTGAGTTACAGGCATGTTTACTGACACCGGAACCCTTCTGGACTTCAAGTTCAGTCACCCTGACTCCAACCACTGTCTCTTGATATATAAGTTGAACATTCCCTTGGTATGCAAAGTTACTTATCATCTCACAATTATTGAATGGCAGGGGTATAGCCCCTGTATACCTCTGATGATCTCTACTCCAGATCCCTTTGCTTATGCAGTTTCTGCCTTTGCCTTCTCACAGGTTGCAAGTGACTGTGCTTGGAAACTCCAGATCCCTTTGCCTATGCAGTTTCTACCTTTGCCTTCCCACAGCTTGTAAGTGATTGTGCAAGCAAATTGCAAAGTCTCTCAGGCTCTCTGAAGTCCTTTCTGTCTGTAATACTTTCTTAGCATGTGCATCATTATAATTTCATGTAGATCACCTCACTTATCCTCTTTTACCCTTATTACTGGTGGGTTTGTGTTTTTCATTTCTTTAAGAAGCTTAGATTTACTTCTGTGCCAGTGTGTTTTACTACTAATGAGTTTTTGCAATGACTCTCAGGATGTATGCACTGCTGTTATGGCTAAATTTGTAGCAGATTGATTTTGAATGTGCTTTTTTAGATGTTGCATTAAGGACTAAGAAGGAAATATATCAGTTATTTGGTCATCAAGGAGACACTTTTTACATTTGAAAAATATATGGAGTCCAAAACAAAATGTGTGCACATCATGATGGATATGCCTTTCTTATTTTTAACTCATTTTCCTGATGCCTGACTACTGACATCAGAACACTTCCAGACTTCAAGTTCACACAGTCTAAGCCTAACAATCATCCCTCAGTATATAAGCTGAGCCTCCTCTTGGTACTGGAAGTAGTACATATCATCACACAATATCCACTATTTTAACATGGCATTCATGTCAACTATTCAGACAATCAAAGTAGATACCCTCACTGGCAATCCATCGGGTACACGACAAGACATCCTACTTGATTGAATCTCATACTGCACTCGGTCTAAACTGAGGCCCCATGTTTGGCATGCAGTCCTGAGTTTGTCAATCCATATCATGCACTCTTTGAGTCTTCGACTAAGTGAAGAGCAGTAAACTTTGGTGTCACTGGTCCGCTCCTGGCCTGTATGCCTGAAGGACCAGAGGCTTTTCATAATTTGCCGCCACCCTCATGAGAAAAGTATAATCTGTTCCATTCCCCTGTAGTTCAGAAATGAGGGAGGCCTTAACCGACATCGGAAAAAAATGTAAGCTAAAATCTCACAATCATCCACCCAGGAAAGCCAATATTGGAGTCCGAAGCACTCTCCAACTCCTGTACTTGCTTAGCTGTCAACACAATATCCAGTGCCTCCAAATTCGCCATGAAGTGCTCAACCTTGCGTCCACCGATGATCGGAAACACATACGGCGTCTTTTGCAAGACGTATGCAATCGCCACTTCAATCCGAAATCAGAACCTAGCGCTATCCAGGCATTCACTACACGCATCGCACTTACCGGCAGTAATATGCTCCGTCCCCACCTCCGACGCGACCTTCTCTAGCGCAGCTGACATCTTCTTCTCCCTATCGTTCCTCTCCCACTGTGGTGTCAATTTTCGGCCATGCTCACCCGTTTCCCGTCTTCGAGCTTCCTCAGCGTCTGTGCGGAATTTCCCACCAGCGAGCACATTCCAAGGAGCCAGCGCCATGCCTGAAGGAAAATATGAGGCCATAACAAAAAGGGCATCCGATGCACTTTTGCCCTCCGCGTACCTTCAGACAGAGCCATAGGAATGATATCACGCTCAAAATCACGGTCCATGACGTTCCATGCGCCCTGATATACAGAAAACGGGGTCAAGGCATGGTCCCGTGCGTACTGGTTCGCTTTAGACACGACCCACGCTGGGGTATCCGATATCCCCTGGGAAAAACATGAGCTGGGAGCCGGACAGACGTGTAAATGTTCAAGTGTGGAGAGAACAAGACGTACGAGATACAACACCTTCCCAGCCATTACAAGGGAATGGAGGGAACGCATCACCTCTTCGACGCTAGTACGGAAATCCCAGAAATGGACGTACAAGAGATCGATGTAGGTGGTGCGAAGCTTATGAAGGGATGCGTGGACGGCGAGGTGCATTGATTTAGTGCTGTTGCCTGCGTAGAAGGCCTTCTGAGCGACGGAGTCGTTCCCGCGTTTGAAGTTTGCAGAGTACTGTCGACTGTTCTTCTCATTTGCAGTTATTGGATGGGACGAAAGGAACTAACCTTTGTCGCGATGAATAATTGATCGCGGATACCACGTTCTTCTGCCCATTCACCCATCCAAGTCTCGGACATTTCATCTTGACTATTCAATTCCCTCACAATCAACGTATATCCAAAGCCAAAAACAGCCCAAACTCACTAATTACTTGCAGTATCAATAAAGTTGCCCCCTGCATCGAAATACGCATTCAGGAGTTTAAAGCTCAAGTCTTTATCCATCGAGCCAAACGCCTCGTTCCATTTGTCGCCAATGCTTTGGGCGCCGAGAACTAGCGGGGAGACATGTACGCCTGCATTTGGGGAAAGAACACGGTAGCGTCCTAGTTTAGTGGGTGGCGGGGGTACAGGCGCAAAGAGAGTGTTCATGATGTGTGCCAGTACTAGGGTGATTGAAACAGAAGGGTATATCCGGTTATGACGAGCCTTTTTTATAGACCATTGGATGCTCCGGTTCGAGTAGTGCCTCCAGTTGCATCTATTGCGAACTGTGCCGTTTTACCTGCGTATCCAATGCTGGTGACCTACCTCATAAGGTAGGCAAGTGCAAGTTTACAACACAATTGTTGATTTATGGTTTGATGACAGATAAGGCAGTATATCAGATGACAGTACACTTATTGTTCTTTTGACGCACGCTTGTTTGACTATTGTGTCAGAGTAGTGGAGTGTGGGGTTCGTGTGTTCCTTGGGACCGCGATCGTTAACAACGACAATAGCATGATACCGAGGGCGAGGAAGCAGTAGTACCTTGAACGGTACAACGGTCCGGTCCGGTCCAATTCAAAGCCTGAGCCGTTCATCCAATCATATTGCGATGTGATGCAGAATACTATTATTGAAATTGTTCCATGCGTGAAAATACACATTCCCTTTACAAATGAACTTTGCATTCCTGTTCCTTGATTTTACAATGATTCCTGGAGTTCAATTTACGCGGTTCCAAAAACATTCGACAAAGCTGTAGCAGCATCCGATACCATTCGTGCACCAACCTTGAGAGTTCTGTAAAGTGATTATCAGCCCACTCATCAGAACCCAATGGAAATAAAAACACTTACTCTGCGAAAAATAATTTCAAGGATGAAAAAAAATATTCAGAATCACTATCGATCGAAGAAAATAAACGATCTCACTGTCCATAGCCATAATCGGATGTGGCGCTTTCGGGTAAATCACCGTCTCCACCTCCACGCCTT
>QLOJ01000262.1:0-15116 GCA_003313625.1 Tricholoma saponaceum
TCCTCAGTAAGAACCTACTTTAGCTACAGCATACGAAGAAAAAATACGAGATCTACGGAGCGTTTTGAATTTTAGAAATCCATTGCCTTGGTTCTCACCCCGCTTCTTCGCTCTCTAATCTTTCTTGACCTTGCAGGTAGAAGTTGGGCACTCTCTGGGGCAGCGGCGTACAGGGAGTTTGGTTTTCCGTCCCGTCTCCCGTTCGCGTTGTTCCTCAGAAGTGGCCTTCGTGTTGATTTTCGGATTCAGAGCGTCGACAGTGGACGCTTGGACGAAAATTTCAAGCTACCTGTTCGTTTTGCTGAACTCCGAAGCTGCGGAAATGATATTTCTTCCCTTAACAGTCATCACAAATATTCTAACAGCTTGTGATTTTAATTTCCCGATCGCCGCATTCAAACAAGCTCACCCCTGTAAGTACCTACCCTATCCCCTCTTGGGAAACATTCCAATCCTTTGTTACCTCTATGCTAAGAAAACGCTGCGCATCAACGTCCCCGGTCCCGCATCCTGGTCCTAAACGCCTTCCCCTGCGCGACCAATGGTCAGAGGATGAGCATCGACTTCAGGACGAAATAGTCAAGCAGCGCCTGTCCGGAAAGGTCCCCAAGGCTCACCCACTGGAATACGACATCTTTTTCGTGTTCTATCATATGAAGATTACGTTGACGCTCTTGCAGAAGATCCAAACCTTATGAAACTTGCTGGAGAATCCTATACGAGCAGCTCCTTCAAAGCTGTCCGTTGTCTTAGTGCGTCATTTTGCATACCGACTCCAAACAACGACCCTAATTTCTTTCTCCTAGGAGACATCGGGTTTAGCATCAGCCCCAAAAGTAATGCTTGGCCAGGTGGAGGGTACGAGCGTCAACAAACTTCACTCATCCCACTTGCTCACGGTCCGTTTCAGCTGTTCAAAAATCATGGGAACACGAGTTCTCAGGTCACGCTGCGGAATCCCTGTGGAAGTACATTGGGGCGCATTACGGTCGTGACTATTCTCAAGTTTATGCTAAGTTTGCCGCTATCGTTCAATCATCCGGTATGGGAAAGTCAAGAACAGTAGATGAGCTTAGGAAAAAACACCTTGTACTGCCGATCAACCTTTGAGGCCCGGATTTCACAGGTATCGTCTGGACTTCATTTTGCCTAATGTCAACTGCCTAAGTTATTTGATTATCTTTAGGGTTTCCCCCGCCAGATGGCGAAGTACGAGATTTTTTAGTCACCCCGGGCCGTCACATCGATGGATATGGCCGTGCCTGCGCTTTCCTGGAAGCATTGTTTAAGCACACTGCTTCAACGCTTCTATCAGAAGAGTTTAACGACATTGATGATGCCAAGATCGCTTCAGAATTCAGAAGCAGGATGACAGAGGGTCAGACGTTCGATAAACGCAGTCCCTTCCGAGTGAAGTTCTATAATACAGTTATCCAAATTGCAATCAAGATGTTTGTGGAAGCCCAGGTACCTACTCGTTCCCCTTTGCTGATCATTGACTAACTCTGGTACCCATAGGATGGTACGGAACCTTCCCCAGTCTATACCTTGCCTAACATGAAGGGTCCAGCTTATAACTTTCCACCTGCCCAGACCTTGCAACGTCTGATTGAGGTCCTCACTTGTGGGCGCCAAGATTTCCTTACACCACGTCGCCAAACCAGGTTATCTGGCTATACACCAAAAGATGGCCCTCTGATTATTCTCGCTACTCGACGCGTGTTTGGTTATCGTTTCGTTTCCGCTTCCGTGTTGCGATCCTCCTATCCTTCTTCACACCTAATTCCCGGATCCTATCTCCCGCAGCCTGTTCAGGGGATGCATGTAGCGGAGGATTTGCATGCCAGAGAATAAATTCTACAGGCTGCTGTTTGTTGCTTGCTACTTGTTGCTGAATCTGTAACTCACCAGAGACAAGCCCTTGGATATCTTTCACGGTAAACAGGGAGAGACTATCGCTGGTCAATAATGCCATGGAATGCCTGCCAGTCCCTGATAGAGTCGGCGTCTGGTGTTGTTTGCCTAAAGAGTGTTCGGATTCCAAGCGGCCTGCCAGCTGAGAATTCTCGAGAATTCCATGAAATTCTCCCGGCTTCTTCTTGCTACTCTATAAAAGGAGCTCTGTTCATCGCACCATCCAGTTCTTGCCAATACTTCATACATCACACTCTTTCCACAGACTTTCGTTTGTTTCCTGCCTCCATGTCTTACGCCGCTACCACCTCTGCTGACTCTCCGGACTTTCTTGCCACTAAGCTTCGCAACGCTCATCACCACCTCCTCAGCACTGGCACGTATCTTGCCGACGATGCCTTTCGAAGCCAGGTCGTTTGGCAGCGAGTTGGACAGGCAAACGAGCTGGTCACCAAAACTTCTGCTGAAGCTGTTGCGGCTGCTCATAAGGCCTTGCTCAGACCTGGTGCCACGCCGTCAGACTCTTCTGCCACGCTGGAACCAGCCTTGTTGTCCGTTGTCACTTCGATAAGTGATGACGACTTCTGGCTTACCCCATGCAGTATGTGGCGAGGCCCCACCCAAGCTGCCCCCACTCCTGCGAGTGTCAAAGCGTCTTGCACCGGAGAAGTCCCCGACGATGGAATCTTTTCTTCTGACTTCGTGAAGTACTTGATCAACGTCTATTGGCTCATGGACCAGACCAAAGCTCCTGGTTTCAAGAAACAAGAGGGTCTCATTATTGGACAATGCTTTCCGAAGCTGAAGTTTCGCCATGTTCTTTTCGTAGTGCGTCCTTTGTTCAATACTTTCTACACTGTTAAAATGTCACAACATCTTCAGGAAGTCACTTCCGACAAGAATGAGGATTCCGATGCTGCTTCCGAATCTGACAGTACGTGATGAACGACTCTTGAATGACTCATGCTTACGAACATGAAAACAACCCATCGCCCGCGGGTTTTACCAGCATATGACATTGATGGGGACCTTTTACTCCTGTCCCAATACCGCCTACAGCTTCAATGCGCACTTGTACAAGTGCAATTTAGGCTCACTCACTGGCCTATCTGCGGGAGGGGGATGCAGATTGTGGCATTGATAGGTTTGTTGTGGATATTATTCATATGCACGTCCTTGAGCGCCCGACTTTTGTACCTGCAACCCCAAAGAGGAAAGTTGCTGGAAAGGATCCTCTTACCCCTGACTTGTCACCAACTAAGAAGCTGAGGCATAGCACTTAAGTGAGTTTCACTTTCCTTCTGAAACTTAAAGGTCCTCTCATCCTCTTGTTGCGGCCATCACAGGTGACGAACCAACTTGCATCCAAATGTGGTGCTCCAAAGACTCCTTACTAGTTGCTCTTTAAATCCAAGGTCTATATTATAGGATGTTCTAATACTTTCTTTTACACGCTTCCAATGTTACCCCCCGAATTTCACTGACTTGTTGATCATTCATACAGCTGCACTTCAGGCATCCCCCCCTGACCCCCTTCTTAGGGTAGATTGCCTCACCAAGAAAGACTACCCTAAGAAGGCCTCAGACCAGGGGATAGTTCCAAGCTTACTGGTCCTCCCCACTAGGTCTGGACATCCCATTGGGAAAGCCCAAGAGTCAGCTTGGTCTAGTCCATAGAGGTATATCTAGACCAAGTACACTGTGGGGAAGTCCAATTCAATGTTGTGAGTAATCCCAACCGTAGATTTGGGCTAGTCCTAGGCATTTGGGACTCCTTGTCTCTGTCACACTGTCACATTACACATATTGGGAGTCCCAGAGATACCTTGATACTCAGTATTAGTAACAAACCCTCAACAGCAAAAGAAGTGCATGTAAAAATGTATAACAATGTACTCAGTAGTAGTGACTCATGAGGTTGGGAGAACCGGGTGCTAGACAGTCTAAACCTGCATCAAAGTAGTAAGCATTCTCCCTTGAGCAAGAGGGATGGGATTGTAGTTTGCAAAGTGGGCTAAACAATTGTGTATATGTCTGGTATACAACTATATATATTACTGGAAATACTATTGCATAAGTTGAACATGATGGGAGAGAGTAGAAGTGAGTGAGAGGTGAGAGAGTATGGAGAGACCACATACTGAGCTTTTACATGATTTACAGCCACTTACAGGGCATAATAGAGGGTGGAATTATGTACTGAGTGGTAAGAAATGAGGTTTGGAGAACTGGGATGTGGACCTTCATGCCCTTTCAGCCCTTCCCCTTATCAAATTGGCCTTGGAACAAGATAGCATATGCTTGATAAACAGTAGGAAAACTTTCCCAAGGTGCTTTAAATAGTCAGCATAGACAAAAATAGAAATGTGTGGTCAGGAGGAGGAATACTTACCCTGAGAGATCTGTAGAACAAAAGTGTTCACTTTCTTTGATTCCTAGGCCTATTAATAAAGTGGAATAAGGGTATATAAATGGCATTTAAGGGAGGAAGATCCTGACCCACCAGGGTGTAGATATCACATCAATGACTCACCATAGAATATCTAATAGACCTAATGTTTAAAAGTGATCACTAGTGGTTAATAAATGCCACTACCTCTAAAAATAGCCCATGTATGATCCATATTGTCAGTAATTTATCCCAGGTAACAGGTTCTTCATATACTCACCAAATATTATTACCACTCTATGCTGGCCAATTAATGGCAGTATACCAAGCTATTCTAGAGCATATTGAATATTATTCATGTCCAATAATGGTGAAACAGTCTATGGAAGACAGGTAGAGTGTTGATGTGTTGATAAGGCTCCAACTGTTTAGTATATGTTTACTTGCCGAAGGCCAAGTATACATAAACGGTTGCATAAACAGTATAACCATCTATATATGTTTAATAAACAGTTATGTAAACGGTTGTAATGATACTGCAGGGAAAACAGGCTATCACATACCCACCACTTCATTGCCACTCCTCCCCGTTACTCACTGGAAGCCCCTGCTGCACAGCGACAAGCTATTGCTCGTTGTCTGGCTTACAGGGGCTGCATAGGTGGGAAAAGTAGGAGATTGGAGGTGACACTGGCCCAATGGACGAGCGACACAAAGTCTAGCTCACAATGGGTGATATCTTGTGCTGTCTGTAGTTTGGTGCATCGTTGTCGTTAGACCTGCGAGAAACTGCTCGCAGCAGTGATGAGTCGTCATCAAGCAGTTCCTGCGGATGTGAAAGAACCAAGGTTTGCTGTAGAGGTGATCGAGAGTTCCGGCAGCAAACAGGGCCAAGAGGCTAGGGTGGGCAATTGGGTTACTGAGAGGTACACGGGTGGTGATAGTCACATACCTTGCAGGTGCCACACACCACCTAGTCGGTCCCTCGTCCCTGTCATTCCCTGTCATCGGGCCCAGTCCCTGTCACATCCCATTGTTCGCCGTCATTCGTTGTTGGGTATTTGTTGTGATTCCCTACCCTTGTCGCATCCCATCATCCGTTGTCGTCCCCCGTCCCTGTCACATCCCATTGGTCATGGTCGTCCACCATCCCTGTCATCGGTTGTCTGTTTTGTCATTGGGATCCCTCTTGACGACCTCACATTCAATTTGAGGTGACGGGAGAGTTGGAGGGGCCTCGGTGGGTCAGAACTGAGTCATAATCTAAAGCACAGAGTTGATTATTAATAAACTTAATGAAAGAGGAACAAAACAATCATACATATCTTGTCTCCTGGCATTTGGTGATAGCAGGTGGCGCATGTTGAGCGCTGAGCGCGTGTATGCATGTGGCAGGTTTACAGCCACGGTGGCTGGGGGATAGAGGTAGGCATATTGTTGCTTGTCGTGTAGTCCTATTGAAGTCTCGGGACATTGGGGATTAGCGAGTCGATGGGTAGGGGTTGTGTACCTTTGTAGGTGTCCTGCTTCACACCCAAAATCTCCTTGCCGTGTATCACTATCTTCTCACATCCCGTTTCGAGGCATTGCTGCAGTGGCCGTTGAAGAGAAATGGAGCAATCTAAGTATAGGATGATAAGGAAATGAGCTAGTAACAGATATATGGAGAATGAGTTGAAGACCAGCCTGGACACATGTCGTCCGCATCACGGTTGATCAATCGATCGTTGATCGTCGATGATCGATGATTGACCACTCCGGATTCCGGAAGTTCACAGGCTACAAGTTGGAATTGTATAAAAGTAGCAAAAATGTAGATTCCAGTCGGTATGTTTGTAGATTGTAAATGTAAACTGTGTAACCATCTATATACTGTATAACTACTGTGTAGACCACTTCGGAGACTGGACCCTATACATATACATAAACATATATGGTATAAACCGTATAAGATGGTTATATAGATAGAACGGTTGGAGCCTTATGTGTTGAAGTAAGTACTGAGCCTACTGACACTCACCCATGAGTTATACCTGCTTTGATAGCTTGATAGTATCACCATTAGGGTATTATATCATACTGAATGATGTTGGGTTGCATTGGTCACCATACATATAGCAGTTGAAGCCATAGTATGTACCAGAGAACAAGTTGAACCAGGTTTTCCCAAAAAGGCAATAATTTGAATATAGCTCACCAGCCAAGCAATTTGCTGTCACTTACTCAGAGAGTTGGAGCAGATGGAGCAGGGTTGATTGTATAAGATGCAAAAGATCCAGAGGTAATCTGTTGAGGAATGAGCAATGTACATGCAAAACAGTAGATTTCACTTGATGTTGACATCAGGGCAAATAATGTGCATCCAATCATGCACTTCTGATGAATCTGATCACACCAGTAAACAACACTCCTGTAAGGATATTGCCTCCATTTCTGGATGGATTTTCTTCAGTCTTTTTGTATACTATGCAATCAACTCTGCCCTATCTGCTCCTGTTCTCTAAGTAACAGCAAATTGCTTGGCTGGTGAGCTATATTCAAATTATTGCCTTTTTTGGAAAACCTGGTTCAACTTGTTCTCTAGTACATACTATTGCTTCAACTGCTATATGTATGGTGACCAATGCAACCCAACATCATTCAGTATGATACAATACCCTAATCTTGGTACTATCAAGCTATCAAAGCAGGTATAATTCATGGGTGAGTGATAGCACCTACTTCAACACATTTACTCTCTACCTGTCTTCCACAGACTGTTTTACCATTATTGAGCATGGATAATCTTCAATATGGTTTAGAATAGCTGGATATACTGCCATTACTTAGTGTTGCTAACGGCTCAGCTTGGAGCTGTGAGCTGTTGAGCTGAGCTGCTATTTTGAGCCAAGTGAGCTGGTAAATCGGCTCACAGCTCAGAGCTGGCTAGAGCTGCTCGAGCCATGCAATCTGCTGCCTGACAATACAGAGCTGTGAGTGCCTTTAAACCTGCTAAAAATACTAGAATACACTCCATAGAAGTGTTGGAGTATCAAACATGCACGAGATGATACTTTATTGAATTTGATTTATGTTTTACAGTAGCACATTGGTAGCATAGCCCGTACCATGTGGTACCGGGCTATGATTACTCCTATTTCATATTCTACATTTGTATTTAGCTATGTACACTTGCGAATACTGCCCCTGGGCGTTTGCCAGGGTCTTCTGATATCCCGAGTGAGCGACGTTGACACGCTCATTATAACACAAACGCACATCATACCCTGATCTCAAGTGCATCACGTCATTCTAGCCACTCTAGTCCCTACGAGTTGCTCGTCTTACAGGTTGCAGTACCTGAACACTGTAGAAGATGGTTGCGGTGCCGATATATCCGCAGAAGAACTGAAGAACTGAAGAACCGAAGAATTCCCCTCATTTATCCCATACCCGTGTTCAACACTCGCTTACCAATATGGCTGACGGCGAAACTGTTCACTTTTCGTGCCTCAATGACTCAAACTATCCGGAGTGGGCTGGCCGCATGCAAGCCATTCTTGTATGTTGTGGGCTTTGGTCACAAATGGTCAACATTGTCGTCGATGAAACTGGGAAGGATGCTGCAATGATTGCTGCTGAGGTTGAAGATTTGAAGAAGAAGAGAAATACTGGGAAGATGGATGAGGCATGTGCAGAGATGGTTTTGAGGGTAGAAGATGGTCAGTTGTCACACATGCGTTCTGGAGATCCAATGGAGGTTTGGCAGACATTACGTCGTGTGCACCTTGCAGCAGGTTTTGCAACTAGCCTTGCACTTCGCCGAAAGTTCCTAACTGCCAAGAAGAGCACTGCGCAGTCGATGCAGGCATGGATCGGGCATATCCAGAGCCTAGCATTTTGCATGGAGGAGGCTGGAATCGAGGTGGCCAATCAGGATCGGATTCTCGCGCTCACGATGGGGCTTCCACACTCTTATGACCCCGTTATCATCAATTTCGATTCCACCGCTTCTGAGCTCCTCACGCTCAACCACGTTATCGCACGCTTGTTAAATGAAGAGACATGACAATCCTCACACCCAGACACTATCAATGAAGAAGACAGTCGTGACGAAGCTCTTGCTGCCGTCCAGAAGAATCGGAGTCGCCCTCATGCTACAGGTGGAAACACCACAGATATCGTTTGTTATTTTTGTGATGAGAAGGGCCACTATGAGTCGGAGTGTCCTGCAAGGAGGGAGTGGGAGAAGGCAAAGGCAAAGAAGATCAAGGAAGTCACAGCTGCTGCTTGGGACTCTGATTCGGATTTGGACTTTGAGTCAACGGGAGCTTTCTAGATTTGCGGGGGTGGTAAAATTGTGGTGCGCTTTGAATTATTTTGAATTCTCAGGATGGTGCTTTTCTTTATTGTGTATTATTCTTCTCGTTCTTCTCGTGCTTACTCGTGCTACGTTTGCGGGGGTGTGTTGGAGTATCAAACATGCACGAGATGATACTTTATTGAATTTGATTTATGTTTTACAGTAGCACGTTGGTAGCATAGCCCGTACCATGTGGTACCGGGCTATGATTACTCCTATTTCATATTCTACGTTTGTATTTAGCTACGTACACTTGCGAATACTGCCCCTGCGTGTTTGCCAGGGTCTTCTGATATCCCGAGTGAGCGACGTTGACACGCTCATTATAACAAGAAGTATGTAATGTCAATCTGAATACATATTATGGTTCCCCAAACCCCATAGCCATCTCACGAGCATCTTTAGTAATAGGTACAAGAGATAAATATAGCCACATGCTCACATCAAAAGTACCAATTGATGCAAAACTCAATTGTCTGGAGTATTTCTTTTACAATAATGGTCTATACAGCTCAATTAATCATTAAAAGCATAAATGAAGCATAAAATACAAGTAGGATAGCAAACCTACAGCACCGAAAAATCTCAGGTCGGCTCAGCAGCTCAGAGCTGCTGTTACATCCCGTTCCAGCAACTCAGACTTCCGTCAGATCTCCGACATTTCTCCGCCGATATTACTTAGTGAAACTTAGCATAGCATTGGTCTCTTAGTTATGAACTTATATTATGTTACCTTAGAGATGACACCGTTACTAGCTACTGCCTCGGACATAGCCCGGACTCTGTAATTACTGTCGGTATCCGATCTAACTCCGCCCACTAGTATAAAACCTAGCTACTTTCGTTTGTATTCTTGAGTTTGTAAATCAACCAAGTTTACCCATCTCAACCTCTTGTCATTCCCTCTATCTTTCGGACTTCCCTCGGAACTCTGATACTACTTCAGTTTATTACCTCCTCTATCTTTTGGACTTCCATCGGAACTCCGATATTTCTTCCGTTTACCTCTGCCTAGAAATTAGGACACTTGACGAGGTGAAGGGCACAACTTCTTATAAGTTGAAGCCAAGTCCTTTCTGATACCCCGTCGGACTTCCCGATATTTCCCCGACGGACATCCGCCCTCAAGTTCAGTACTTAACAGCTGCTCAGAGCAGCTTAGAGCTGTTTTGATCAGCTCAAGTGCCTGAGCCACGCCATGAGCCAGCTGAGCCGAGCCGTGACATCACTACCATTACTTGGCCATGCCATCTAGCATATTGGAGTGGTAATAATATTTGGTGAGTATATGAACAACCTGTTACCTGAGATAAATTATTGACAATATGGATACATATAGGCTATCTTTTAGAGGTACTGGACTATATTAACCATTGGTGATCACTTTTTAATATTAGGTCTATTAGATATTCTATAGTGAGTTATTTTCACTTTTGTTAATGAGACATCCACATTCTGGTGGGCCAGAATTTTCCTCTCCCACAATACCACTTATATACCCTTATTCCACTTCATTAATAGGCCCATAAATCAAAGAAAGTGAATACTTTTGTTCCACAGATCTTCCAGGGTAAGTATTTCTCCTTCTGATCACACATTTCTATTTTTATGCTGACTATTTAAAGCAACTTGGAACAGTTTTCCTATTGTTTATCAAGCATGTGCTATCTTGTTCCAAGGCCAATTTGATAAGGGGAAAGGTTGAAAGGGCATGAAGGTCTATCTTTCACCCACCTTTAATACCAAACTCATGCTTCCTAGTTCTCCAAACCTTATTTCTTACTATTTGGTATATAAAACCATCATCTACTACTATACTCTGTAAGTGTCTGTAAACCATGTAGAAGTTCAGTAGATGATGCCTTCTCTCTCTACATTCTCACCCCTTTCACTTCCATCACTTCCATTATATTCAACTTATGCAATAGTCTGCAATAATGTATATAGCTACATACCAGATGTATGCATGATAGTTTAGCCCTCTCTTCAGAGACCTTTATATATAGGGGATAAGAACTCCATCCCCCTTGCTCAAGAAAGAACCTCTGTCTAGCACCCAGTTTTCTCAACCTCATAAGTCATTTCCTACTACTAAGTACATCATCATACATCTCTACATGCACTTCTTTTCCTGTTAAGTGTTTGTGGAAGCAGTCATTTGATGATATGCTTGGTCAAACAGAGATGGACTCACTGACTCTGCACTATCTCCCAAGTGATCTCCTTGGTGGACTCGGACTTGGCCTCCATATACTAAACCTTATGGATCCCCTTCTGCTAATCTGAGAGGAATATCTCACTGCAATGAAGATACTGAATTCATGGGAAAGGCCCTCTTGTCACAGTGTCATTGTTATGGGCCAGCCAGGAATTGGTAAGTGATCTATTACTTGTGGGTCCCAAGCTACTTTATTCATGGAACACTTTCTGGCTCTTGGCCTGAAGGAAAGACATATTTTCTCTTCTATGTTCTCTTCCAGCATCTAAGCAAAGGACTCCCAACTGCTGTGCAATATGGTGCAGATTCTTTTGTTCTTTTTACCAATGAAGGTCTGACCGAACATGATGGCAGGTGCCCCTTCTCCTTCCCTAGGGACACTTGGGCTCTCAGTGACTCTAATGAAACAGCCATTCCATGTTTGGCATTTCATAGAAGTGATCCACTTGTCTTTGTTCTTCAAATGACTTCACCTCAGGTCTCTCAATATAAGGAATGGCAGAAGCAGAGGAACAATGTGAGATTGTTTGTGATGCAATGTATTACTTTGACTGAGACGAAGGCTCTTCTGTGAGTCAATCTTTTCTGTGCCTCGCTGTGACTAAATACCACTGCAGCAACCTCAATTCCTACAATCCTGAACAGGCCAAGCAGTATTATAATGATTGGGGCCCTTCTGCCTGCACTTGCCTTGACCTGGCCAGGGGTACCCAGTTGATTGAAGCCCTGGAAGTGAAAGTGTCACTCGCCACGCAACATTTTATCACCACTAACATTCCACTGGATGATTACAATCCAGAATATGTCCCCAACATCCTCTTCTCAGTCCATCCTAGGAATGACACCCAAGATAGCATAACAGCTATGGTAGCAACAGAACACATTCTTGATTTTATTCTCGCCAGGGTTACATGGCTTGATGCTGTTAGACAATCTCAGTTTTTCAGTCTGATAAGTGGTCATCCATGGCTAAAGTCTCCACTTGGGTATATGTATGAGAAGCTCATTCATGTGCACTTGACAGCTGACCCTGCTGCCCAATCTTTCCCATGCATCTCCTTGGCAAATGTATCTGTTGTCTCCCTTCCAGTCGTTCCATGCATCATTCCTGTTTCTGGCAATTTGAACCTTAAGAATGCCAACAAGAACACCTTGCCCTTCTACTGGCATCCAGTTTCCCAGAGTTTTATGTCCCTTGATGCTATTATTTGTATGAAAGAGAACATCTTTCTCATTCAAACCACTGTTTCCTCGACACATGACATCAAGAGCCAAGGATTGGAATTCATCCGTGACAACATCCCCTCCATGTTCTGGAAGAATCAGAATTGTCATCTGGTGTTTGTTACACCATATGAAGAAAATGCCACTCATTTACACACACAGAACTTTCCTGACCTCAACAACTTTCCTGAGGTGCAGGTTCACTCTTGCCTCATCCCTATACACACATCCACTTTTACTGTTCTGCAATTAAATTCATTGCAGAAATCAGATGTAAGGACTTGAAATCATTCATACTCTTCCAGACCTGATTGGGTTATGCAGGTCCCCACAGATGTAGGGCCCTCTCGCTCCTGATCACATAACACAGACAAGTGAAGATGAGGTTGCAAGGTTCTTGAAGGGTAACAGAAGCATTTGTTCCATCTTATGCTTAATTGACAATTATCAGACGCTGGCATTAAGAGTTTTTACATTCCAGATCCATCCAAACTGTACTATATATGTCTCTAATGTTTACTCTGCAGCCCCTCAGTTTGGGTGAAAACCAATCTTGAGTAGCAGAGTGGTCTCAGCCAAAGGGAAGAGCAGGCTGATGACATAGCCATATGCATCCAGGATAATAACGAAGTCCTTCACTACGCCAACCTTAAGGTAGTAAGTTAGAGACTAGGTTTTACACATCAATCTTCAATCACATCTGCAAGAATGATTACTTGGATGGATCCCCTATAAATACATTACAGAACTGGAAACAAAGTATGCAAAAAGTATAGCAGACCCAAGCACAAAGAAACATGACCGAACTTTTGAATACGTGAAAAAAGAGATTACTTGGATATCGCATTAGTTTCCTTCCTGTGCACGATGAACCCCAGCCCTGATACCCATCCCTACATGAACCAGCGTCTCCAACGACACACATCCATTAACCAAGAGATCTTCATCCCACTCTACCACACCCTTCTCAAACAAGATCACAATTGTAAATCCACCTTAAATCCCATCAACACCTATCAACAATAGAGCCAAATGCAAAATAACCAAACTCTTGTCCTGTCTAGTGTTTGAAAGTCCAGTCCATAAGACTGGCAACTGGACTGGACCGGACCGCAAAATAGACCGGTTTGGACCGGACTTTTGGTCCGGTTTACCTGGGTCTTGATCAGTTGCAGTTGCCAGTTGCACGAAGATTGTTCATTACATGCAACCGATAAAAGACCGGTTGCAACCGGTTATGGACCGGACTATCGGTTCAATATGATAGGCCTACTTTCCAGCTACAAATAACACCAAAGGTTTAAGAAATCGGTTGAGAATTGACTGAGTTATGACAAAAACAAAGTTTCATGCACAGTTTTGCTCGAGGAAAACTTGTGCAAACCGTTTTGATCATAACTCAGTCAATTCTCAACCGATTTCCCTAAATATTAGCTCAAATTGTAGCTGGGAAGAAGAAGGACCGGTTGCAACCGCGGTTCGGTCTAATATTCGGTTGCAACCGGTCCATAACAGTCCCCAAAAGTGTTAGACCGCAAAAAACCGGTCCGTAGCAGTCCAGTCTGGTTTTTTCCTTATTTGGGAATTTGATAGACTGGTTGCAGTTGCGGTTCATCCATTTGGACATCAAAAAACCGGACCGGACTGGACTTTCAAACACTAGTCCTGTCCTCTCAACACATAATCCCCTTTCTGCACAGTAGTCTTGATACTCCCTACCACCATCGCACCAACACACACCACCATAACTCTCCCAAACTGTGGACTATCAATCGGCACAATCTTGCATGTATTCTCGCTGTACACATCAAGGGCTGACCAGATCGCCTGAGGCTACAAAAAATCACACACACCAAGATATTGATCACAACAATATCAACAAGGATGCAAAAACTTATGTTAACTGTATAATGCTCTCCCAAAATATATGCCATAGGCCCAATCCTACTGTCCACTGGTGTATGGAACCGACGATAATCCTGAGGCACCAACCTAAAGATTGCCAACACACCCCCAACATAGCACTCTGCCTGGCCCTTATATGCCTCCCTAAGCAGCCTCTCAACAGTGAACTCATGGCACTTTGGTCCCCGGGCTCAGTTTAAGGTCATGATGGACATCCTGAGTTCATGCCTTCCTCCCAATGTTTTGGCAGTGTGGTCAGTTGTACCAATGGGTATGTATTGGCATAGCTGGTGGTCATCTTGTGTCTCATCCACCTGGCCTTCACCTACTTCTTGTGTTGGTGGTTGGCGGTTGCGTCATGTTTTGTCCACCTGTCCTCGCCTACCCTTCTTTGCCCTTCCTTCCTTCTCCTTTTCTGCCTAGACTTTGCCTCTCGTCTGCCTTCCTTCATCTCACTCCTCTCTCGGCAGTAGCCTGTGGTCAATACCCCTTACTCTCCCCCTCGAGCTGGATGTCACACACTTCAGTATCTCCCAGTTAAATTTCCCCCCATTGTTCCCAGTGTTGACATGTGGATCAAACCCGTTATATTTGCATTTAGCACATCGTGATTCATCGTATTAGGGAATGGGTGGGTGAGCTCAAAAATTCATCATTGTGTTCGCTGGATTCATTCCATCTCCCCCTCGCGTTTCTGCTTTATGTACCTGCCATGCCCCTATTCTACCCTAGCTGGCCTCATTGGGCTCATTCTGTCAGGAGTTCCAGTGGACATTGGTGATGTGGTGGTTTTTGCAGTTTTGCAGGTGGGTTCATTGATCCTTTTGTTGACTTCCTACCTCCCTCTTCTTTCCTCCTTTAGGTTCTTATCCCTTGGGCTAGTGTTCGATGTGCCACTCTGGGGCTTTTCATCCATTCGGGGTTTTTGTGGGTTTTGGTAAGTTTCATCAGTGGCGTTGAGTTCCTAGAAGATTTGGGAGACGCAGCCATGCATTCTCTACTGATTTCTTGGCTCCATTGGGGGCTCGTGCTGCATGCGTAATGCTTGCGTTGGTCGCATTTTTCGTCTGGTAGGGTTTTGGTGTGGTGTGAGGTGGTAGTTATGAGTTGGCTCAATGTAAGTT
>QLOJ01000265.1:0-24616 GCA_003313625.1 Tricholoma saponaceum
ACGTCCGTTGTTAGAAGGCAGGTGAACGCCAACGAAATGGCAAATGCTCCCACGTTATTTCCAATGTAACGCTCCAGTAGGCGAAAAATTGGCCTACCAGTCACCTAACACAACACGCCCAAAGCATCTGGAGGGAAGAACGTATACGTTGACCAAGTTGGTGGAAAAGTAAATGTCGTTCAAGTTTCGAAATCGAGTACCGAATCCGACGAGCGTGGGAAACGGTAGTAGAGCTGGCAGGTTGCATGCAATCTGTCGAAATGTTTAACATTGACAACAAGAACACAAAGGACGGAACTACCAAATACAGCCAATATCATGTCGCGACAGCTCTGATAGAACCAAACAAAAAACTAAACAGTGCCGAGCCCTATGATGAGTCATTGACAAGGCCGCACTCGGCTGACCAAACAACATCTAAATAGAGGCGGTCGTGAAGGGGCCCATCGAGATGATCATGATATCGGCAGCTGTAAAGGGTATCATATGTCCAGCTTCCAGGAGATGCAATCAGTGGAGTAAAACCAACCTAGACCATAACGAGGAGTAACAAGAGAGTTCTTTTCATGTTGTGCACCAGCATTAGTCTGCATTTCCTCGCCATAGTCGAACCGTAGTGAAACAATTGTTGATGGCATCAATCACGTGCACGTACAAATAAATCTTAATAACGCGACCACGTCAATTAATCACTGATAGACGCACTGATAGGGCGGCATAGAACTCAGATGAGCTCAACCGAAACCTTAAACAACCTTTTCACGTTCTCATCAACAGAGGGTCAACAGCTTGTGCGAAAAATCCCCAATCTACGCCATGATGTACAACTACTATTCCGGCCTATGACCTCGAGCATCTCCGGTACTGAATTTCCAGAATTGGACTGGGTTCTCCATGGGGAGGAGAAGGTTTGCAGGTGGTGTAGCATAGAAATAATCTGTATGAACAGGATAACTGGTGGGTCGGACAGGAGTGGCAGATGGTAAGATGCTTCCATTGACTAGAGCATAATTTCCCCGGCTTCCAGGAACCATAGAAACTTGCAGAGAATTTGGTAATGGCACTTAAAGATCTATACGCGACGCGACGCGACTCTGTTGATCAGGTCACGGGATGCCGCGGCACCATCGGCATATCAACAGATTTCGGACTCCGAAGCACAATTGGTGCACAACGGTTCCACTAGCGCGACAAATAGCAGACCATAAGAATTCATCAACGTCCTCTCATATAAAAAAGTTTTGAATTCTGTTTTTTGGTCTGCCTACGGGAGACTACACCAGCATGTCTGATATGAGCCAAGTGAGATTGAAATGCTCACTGATTGCAAGAGTCGGAAAAGCTGTCCGCTCCAAAGGACAATCTTAGAAGGTAAAAAATTATTCCCTCTGCACTTTGATGATAAACAGTAACCGACAAATCAGGAGCCTTGACAAGGGTTCAGAAGGTGTGTTGTGACTTGAAAATGGGGGCAGAAGATCAAAACGTGATAAAAAAGACCGTAGGTAGAATAATTCGATCACTGTTTTGCCGATGGTGAGGAACATGCTGGAATATCGTTGAAGCCTAAGTCGGAAAGTTAAAGGAGTAAGTTGTGCCTGAGTAAGGTTGGCACATCATGTGACCGTGACCCTCAATTTCAATGTGGGAGTCGGTAGTAGACTCCAAACGTTTCATTGTCAGTTCAATCCAGAGCTCAGGTTCCTTCCCTTTCATGTCTCGAAGCGCCTCTCGAGCACTAAAACTTTTCAGGGGCTTTACTAGATTCGCTCTGCACAGTACACAGTCCAACTATCTACCTGTATGGGTATTGATTCTGCTCCTGGTGCGAGCCCTCGCTCATTGTTCTGAAGGTTCTCTTGATTTACTGATTTATATACATTCCAGAACCATCGCACACTGCGGTTTGGGAGGACCGGAAGACGGACGTCACATTTCAAATAGTTTTCATTCTAGTCTGTTTGTGCATGGATTTCGGTAGCGATATATCTCATAGTAGGTGATAACTCGCTCAAAACTTGCATCACAGTGCTGATGGACCCCCGCACAACCACCGGGGTCGAAGTCAATAACATTCTGAGGATGGTATTTTCGCATCCAAATTCCTTTGGTCGATCGATGCAAGGGTCGATGCACAGACCGAAACATCAGTTTTCCAGGGAGCCTTTTGGTGGGGCAGTAAATGAGGCTTAGTTCTCTCTCCATCAAAATAAGGTGGTCAATGAACGATTTTCTGGTTTGCTGATTTGACTAATACTTTGTCCCAGAGAACTCTGACAGGGTCAGCTAGGTAGGTGTGGGCAGATCTGGGGGTGATCGGCTTGTTAATCTCTCGCAGATTGCTTGGAATTGTCGCAAGGCACTAGTCGCAATGGGGACCATAATTGTGAACGCTCGTTTTCGTCGATGACTATTCCAGAAGCTTGCTTCGGCCTCGTTTTGACTCACATCACTCAGTCGCCAGGTGCGGACGCTATCTGACTCTGGTCAGAGTTAACGTACAATGAAGAAGGTATGTCTTCTTTGATGACATGTGCTTTGTGAAAGAATGACCTCTTACATTAATCTTCCCAGTCATCGGGGCGTTTCTATACTACTCGCCTTGCTTTACGCATGCTCTACTCCAATGTTTTGTGTAGCTAGCATCGGATGCTCGAAACATCGAGCCAGCTTCAAACTTCTTATCCAGGATCTCGGGGTCTTACACATGATTGTAGCAAGAATGATGCCAAGGTGTATCTACCTTTTGCAAGGCAATTAGCCGAGCCTTACAGCTGATTCCAAAACGATAGGCCCTTTCTAAAAAATTACACACATTGCGGGATTGCATTTTTGATCCCCGGAGAGCTTTTCGGCAAAAATCATGCTGCCGCTTACTGCTGGACCCCTCGCGTAGCTTCAGATGTCTGAAAAAGGGTACGAGATCATCAAAATTCAGAACCCGCAATGTGTGTAATTTTTCACGAGGGGCCTATCGTTTTGGAATCAGCTGTAATGATACCCACAATCACAAGATATTCAATCTTTTTGTTGTGCCGCTTGAATGTTGATCTTTTGTAAATCGGTGTCTCTTACGCACCAAGACTGCTTACCTCTCTCCTTTAATGTGACAAGGATTATAATCATTTCTGGCGGCGCGACGGATGCCCGCAAATTTGTCAGGATCTCTACATCGGCATCCTCTACCCTACCTATTTTCAGCAAGCTGTAGTTGTGACCAGCAAAAGGGTGTATACCAGTTGTGGTACCTTGAGGGTCTACTTCGTAGTACAACCCTAGGCTTCTGGTTGTTTCATTCGATCACACGAATAAGCCCCATTTCTGGCACTTGAATTTGGGTCTGACTTTCACTTTCTTCCTCCAGGACTGAGGAATGTCTTAGCTTCCTTTGATGCCCTCCCTGTTCCAAGTCATACTTCTGACACTCGTAGATATTATAGATTTCACCCTCTCGCTTTGTGTAAGCCTATGTCCGCTCGGTCATTGTTTAAAGTACTACAATAGCTCAGCTTTCACATTGTGTCGCTCTCTGCTACAGCAGCCATGCGTATTGATGATATGATATGCTTCGTTTGCCAAAACTTTTTTCGAGTATTGACGGTTAGTAGGTTCAAGTACCCTGGTCCAAATTGAAGCTGTGCGTAAAATAAACAATATATCAATGGCTACACGACAATTATGGTAACTTATTATCTTGGCATGATACATACTTATGTCTTCGAGATCAATAGAATCTCTTCATTCATCATAGTCACATTATAGAAATACCTTGCCCATCAATATTGCTCCTAGACTTCGTCGTCCTACACCACTCTAACGGTCGTTCTTTTGTGTACAAAGGAACTAGTATATCTGATGGCGGTTCTAGTTGTCACCGAGGGTATCTTCAGTAGCGGAAATAATTGATAGAGGAGTAAGCGATGAATGGTCTTTCGAATAGATCTTCCTCGAGGTCCAACTTCTAGCCTACTAACCGTTGAATATCAGCGTGTCGAAGGAAAACAAAAGGTACAACCCAAGTACACAGTGTTCATGTAAACATTTCACCGATTCAAACCTCCGGAAAGCATAAGTGATTTCGGAATAGTTATAACATGGTGCCAAACAGACGCCAATGCCTCGAGACCTGTGTCAACGTAGCAGTGAAGATGACGTGTGTGACAGACGTTAGTTCGCCTGATTAGACTCGTTACCGTCTGTCTACGTTGAGGGTGTTTTTGTGTCGTAGACAGACTGGTGTATCTCGAAGTTGTGTGTACAAGGGGCGACGCCGGAGTTTGAAAATCATAGCATGCCGGTGCTGCCGGTCACCCTATGATATCTCTCTCAAACTCTACAAGTATCTTCTGGACGCGTAAAGCCCGTCTTTCACCCAGGTTCTCTCGACATGATGATGGACGATAGTTCTAGACCATATGCCCCGCTTCCGCCGATCGAAACTCCCGTGTTAGGCTGGTACTGGGACCCCCGATGCATTCCGCAACACACGAAAATTTTTGCTATAGTACACTTGCTGCGAGACATGCGCTTGACACCGATGGACTTTCTTCTTGAAACCATTAGTCTGAGCTCTGAATATGACTCCACTCGTAATGGTTTCTACCAAGGCAGCGGTCTCGATCATTTCTTGAATACAATCTCGCGAAATAAGAAAGGTACTGCCAAGCTCGAGAGCTGGATCCGACCGAAGGCTTTGAACTTGGTAGTTGATGAAGTACAGAAAGAGATGGACAACTTGAAAGAACTTTTAACTATGAAGATAGCTGATATCACTCCGGAGTTTCTGACGGATTTTAATCTGGATCGTGATATTACAGCAATATTAGAGGAGCATTCTCCGTGGATGCACCACATCCTTCTTTCGGCAGCTCAGACCCCACGTGCGTTACGCGAGAATACCAAGAAAATTGCAGGTCCGGTGAGCAAATCAACTTATGTTACTCAGGCGATCATGACCTCGCGATCAGTTTTGCTCGGTTGTCCACACGCAGTTAGCCAACATGAGGTCTCAGAACAGTCTTCGATGTGCGATTCCAGCAGGCTTCTTCTTCTACAGCTGTGGAGCACCTCGGAAGATCATCAATATACTGTCTCATTGTGGACTTAGCCCGTCGTACACTTCTCTTCGTGCGGCACACACTACACTTGCATCTCATCAAATTAGTCGAGCCCAGCTGGCCATCCGCTCAGTTCCTACCGGGTGTGGCTGGGACAACACACAACTGTCCCTGTCAATTCATGTAGAACAGCGTACAAAGGCGCCAGCAAAAGTGCAAACTGGGACTGCCTCGATCATCTATGAGCTACGTAATGCTAAACGCGAGGATATGCGGTTACGCCCGATACTTGAGCGACGATTGTTGGGTGAAGTCATCACATATAACGGGGATATCCGACCTACTCGTTCTCAAAGTCGAGACATGCTAAGGCATCTGGCCATCAGAGATCAGGCCCTCTGAGTACACCTTGTCATCATCCTCCGAAACCGCATCTTCGGATTCTGGTTCTAGATCAGAATCAACCTGCCTTGCCTCCAGCCTTGCCTTCTTGGTTGCATTACGAGAGACTTGAATGTTGTAGTCCATGATGGTTTCGAAGATATCAGAAGCCCATAACTCTTGCCATTCAGCTGTTTCCCCCAAGAATGTCGTGATATCTGTCAGTGATTTGAACTGCTCAACCTTTGCACGAGCAAGATTTTCAATTGACGAGTCTTCAAGGATAAAACCTATTGGCAGCCGGGAAGCAACCGGATCATCAGAGTGCTCGACGTTCCTCCACGACGTGAGCAGTTTGACAAGGGGAGCGCGGTCCTTGACTTTTCGGTATTGATTTCGTGGTGGTATGTTTTTCTTCTCAACGCTCACCACCTGAGAGAGTTTCTGGTCAAATAGATGAAGGCCAACTGTGTAATACTTGATGTCGAATCCATTTCCATGATTATCACAGCACCAGCGGGTCACAAATTCCAGAGCTAAAAATGTGTCAGCACTGCACGGCATGGTTCGTTTGAGCTTACCATTTGGGGTTACATCACCATTGAAGGAAGAAAGGAACAGTCGTCGGCAACCATTTGTTCTGGCATAGTGAAGCATCTCGGAATCTGTACGAAGTTGCTTGGCACATTTCTTGCTATGAGGATCGTCATTGCGTAGAGCCCAGTCCTCGGCAATGAGAAGTACAAGGCATTCCGTTGAGCCATCTCGACCTCCACGTCCACCTCTCTGATCAGTTTCCATTACGTTCTCTGGTATTCCAAACAAAATAATCATACGGCACATTCGAACGTCCACACCCTGTTGAAATTGTGATCAAGAAACTTTGGCATTAAGAAATTACTGACATTTGATGCACTACTTGTTGCGATAAGCATTGAAACTTCACCATCGGGGTCTTTGAAGGCCTCAAATGTCTCCATAAGACACGGTTCGGACATGCCAGAGTGATATTCGCGGATTGGCCGACCAGGTCGCAAGGCAGCAGGAAGTAAGTTATTCAGATAAGCAGCAATACGACCAGTAAGCCGCTTGTTGTCAACGAATACAATTGTCTTGAATATAGGCGCCATAGGCGGATGATACGGGACAGGAACCAGAAAGTTGAGGTTATTGAAGTCATTGATTGTACCGACCATTGGAAGTGTTGCATAGACAAGATTTGGCCGATTCGTAGATACCTCGACAGTGACTGTAACAGACTCTTGCATGCGTAGACTCTTCTTGACCGCAGAAATAACATGAGGAGGAAATGAAGCCGAAAATGCTGCCACAGGACATTTCAATGGAAGATGGATCCGAACGCGCTCGCCAAGGTCACCATACGTAGGTCGGAAGGCAGCCTGAGATGTTGTGGACTGACCTGTAGTGACAATGAATTGTGCCTCATCCACATTCAGTTGTACAACTTTCTGCATCCATTTCGGATCCCATAGCAGCCGTGCGAAGCGCGTTATGTGCCCTTGGTAAACACCACACTGCTCGGGTGATACTGCATAATGTGAATATTTTTCATGTTTCTCAACGGTCTGTGAAGAGCATTGGAACAACAATACTATGAGGATGACTCCAAAATGCTTACCCGCCACAATGCAGGGTTGTTGGGCGTATCCTTGTTGATGACGAGCGTCTGTAGTCCATACTTCGAAAATTCTGCTAACTAAGATGCAGAACGGTTAAACCTTGCTGTGAATATCACATAACTAAGGCTTACATGGTTCTGTTGTATCAAGCGAAGCGGAGAGACGGTGATGACGACTTTGTCACGATTGAGCAGTGCAGGTATGATCATAGCGAGAGTTTTGCCATATCCAGTCCCAGCACGAAGTACAAAATCCTTGCCAGAGCAAATGGCTAGTGCGGCCTGAAGTTGTATGTCTCGTGGAGTTTGTTGACCTCGAGAGGCCCTGTCAAGTTCGAAAAACGCGTCCAGAATGATTTTATGCCCAGATTCCGACAAGCCATCCAGAAACTCGACTGGCAAAGCCTCAAGTGCAAGACAAGCATTAAGTGACATGGGCCTGGTGTATGTGAACAACGGTCGAGACATTAGAACGGTTCTTGTAACGATGTTTGCGGATTCAAGTTTGACGTCGAAGCAACTTTGTCACACCAAAGTTGGTAGGGATGTCGAGAGAAGTAAACTCAAATGGACATACAAGTCCCCAATACATACATAGAATACAGTGTGGTGATGCGCAAGGATGTAATAGAGCGAGAGATGCTACTAGAAAGTTGTCGAGACGAGGATGCACTAAGTAACTTGCCGCGGCATCACCGGCACCACATAAATTTCAAAGTCCGGGGTCGCCCCTTTGACACGCAACGAGATCGACCAGCCTGCCAACGCACGAAGTGGTAGCAGGCTGGACTCGAGCCTATCGCCTGATGTTGTTTGAGTACATCGGATGGCAGAGATGATCAGTGGAATTCTGCCGCAGATTGGACCATCACCGTCGACCGATAGCTATGCATTATGGCTTGTACACAGATGTTACCAAAGATGAGCCACGCCAAGTCACCATAATCCTGCAAAAGAGTCAGAAAAACATAAAACAAAAGATTGGACGTTCAGGGGATTGAACAGCGAAGAATTCAATCTCTGTTTTGCCGATTGTGAGAAGTATGAGCGCTGAAAGCACCTGAGGAATTACGTAAAGGAGTAACTTCTGCAGTTCGCGACATGCAGAGAAATTTTGTAAGAATATCACGTGACCGGGACGCATTGGTTATCGACTGTTGAGTTTCCCTTGAAAGGTGAAATATATACGCAAAAACAAAATCACCGAGTGTAAGAATCATCAAAAACTCTTAAAACAAAATATTGGACGTTCAGGGGATTGAACCCTGGACCTTATACACACGAGAACCGCGGCCTAAGCGTGGCTTTTGCAAAGCATACGCGCTACCACTGCGCTAAACGCCCATATCAATAAGCCTCTGCTGTGTAATGATTAGGAACTTGCTCGGAACTTGTTCGGAACGACGAGTCACGAGTCATGTGACGTGACGAACAGTTCTTAATGTCGTGACTCCGACTTGGACTCTCGGAGCCTATGCGTTACTTTCATCGTTCTCTCTTCATCCGACAGAGGAAATGGGAGCTAAATACCCTAAAGTCATCGGTGTGTGAAGTTTACCCTTGATTGTCATACTTTATGAACTTCCAAATCACCTTCAGGCTACGAACTTGTTCAACAAATTGGTGGTGGAGGATTCTCGACGTGAGTGGCTGTTCGAAACTGATATGATTACAGCTAATATGCTAATACCAACCTTTTCCTTCAGTGTCTTCCGAGCAGTTAACATCGAGGATCATCGTGTGGCGGCATGTAAGATGATCACCATCAACGAGCAATCGACAGAGAAAGAACGCAAGACAATCGAGAAAGAAATGCGAATCCACTCCGCTCTAAAACACCTCAACGTTCTCGAGTTCCTCAACGCTGTCGTGGTGGAACTGAAACATAAGCACATGTATGTCCCAGGAATCTACATGCTATTGGAATTAGCTGCTGGGGGAGATTTGTTTGATAAGATAGGTAGGTACTTTTAATAAATACATTCGTGTTTTTGTGCTGAGAACAATTTTGCATTGAGCCCCCGATGTGGGGGTAGGTGATGAAGTTGCTCATTATTATTTCAATCAACTCATTTCCGGCATGGTACGAAGATCCTAATTTGATCTCTTTAACTATTTACCCGATCACAGGACTATATTCACAGTCAAGGCGTATGCCATCGAGATCTTAAGCCAGAGAATCTTCTTCTCGACGTAGCTGGAACACTCAAAATATCTGACTTTGGACTATCCGCAGTTTTCAAACTAAAGGAATCGGGGAAAACGCGGTCACTGACCGAACGATGTGGCAGCCTACCATATGTAGCACCCGAGGTAATAATTTTATCATATTCTCTCTGGGTCGTTCCCAAAATTTCGTGTCTTTATAGTTGAACAGCGACGCGCCATATCAAGCTGAGCCAGTTGATATATGGGGAATCGGAGTGATTCTTTTTACTCTACTAGCAGGAAGTGCGCTCTTGTCCCGCTCAGCTGTTCATACTGCATATCAATATGGTTGTGTACAGATACGCCCTGGGACGAACCCACACAACATAGTCCTGAATTCTGCCGTTACATATCTGGCGTAATTTTCCAAGAGGAACCGTGGAATCGCTTTGGCAGCGACGCACTGTGTAAAATTTTTATTTTCCCAATCCTCAATGGGATAAGATACTAAAGTCCACGCGATTCTCCTGCCCAGCCCTCATCCGTTGCATGCTTGCTGTGGATCCCAATGAACGCATCACGCTTGCAGACGTGTTTCAACACCCCTGGTGCATGCGGTATTACTGTATTTTTTTTTGTCATCCATATGACAGACTGACAAGCCCCCTAAAGGCCGAGTCAGCTGGCTGATCGTGGAGTTGCAACGTTAGCTGACAAGCTGACCGAATCCCTGCGAATTAACGGGGATCTTGGATTGGCAGCTCCAAACTTCTCCAGGTACGATTATACTACCTGAACTAACGTGGCTTTAATATGAACGTGAAACAGAAGTAATGCTGAAGAGGAAGATGCCGACGGCGACCAGGTGATGCTTACCGCAACCCACAGTTCGCAGTTCACACAACAACTCATGCTCTTTGTGCGTGCCTGTCTTTCTCTTAATTATTTATACCCTCCCATGTCCGTGTCTACTGATTGTAGCCTATTTCATCAGTCCCAAACTCAATCTGGCAACAGATACACACCCCATTTGACGCGTTTCTATGCGGCCTTAGGTCCAGCTCTACTCATGCCCCTTGTTCAAGAAAGTCTTGAGACCATGAACGTGCGATGTAAAGCAGCACCCGTGCGCGAGGATCAGGACCAGCCAGGCCCACAAACCCTTCGACTCCGGATTGGGGGGTATGACCGTCGAAAAATAATGTTCAAGGGCTGGGTGGAAGTTGAACGATTCAGCTATCGTGGGAGTGAGGGGAGCTTCTGCGTTATGCAACGGGATGTTGTATGTGTTTTTCTTTTTATATTTATCTTGACCTGTTGCTGATACCAATTGTGATTGTGTGTACTTGTAGGGTAACCCAATATCGTGGCGCCAGCTGTGGAAGGCGCTGATCATGTCGACCGCTGTGGATCCCCACGTATTGCGCAAATGATCGTTGTTCGACGCTTAGAAATTTATGATAGTTGATCTCACTTGAAATAATTAGATACTGATTATATCATCTTTTAGATGGGTGTGCTACGGAACTCGTGTACATAATGATTTCGCCGGTTGGTTAGGTCGACGTCGTGGATTGCTGTTGGATCATTCTTATTGTTCTAGATTCGGAACAAACCTTGGATACTATGTACTGAGCTTCTGGCTCCCATCTACGACAGTTCCATTGTACTAGTCCCGTTTTCCGTGCTAGAACACAATACGAAGATCTCGAACCCGAGACTCGACGGCCGCCGGGTAGCCCGATGCCAGAGATACTTTTGAGATCATAACGGCAACTTTTATATAAAAGATAAGGACTGGGGTCCGATGCGGATGTATGGTCGAAAAATGGAATACAGTTGGCTTGATTTGATCAAAATTTAAAATTGGTCGACATCAAACTGCACCACAGCCACAACTTGAACATTTCTGTATGAGAAGGGGAAATAATTTGCCTTCTTACAATTCTGAAACCGGAAGCGGGGAAGAACTCTAACTGTATACATTCCGTCATTATGCGGTTCTTAGATTTGTAAAAAGAGTTGACGCCTCAACTTCTTGCCAATCGGCGGACCGGGCACGTTGCAAATTTCAAAGCCGAAAAGCTGACGTACGCACGTGCGTGCAGGGTTACTAGTGTGGCATCCGGTGACCCTGGAGCGCTCAGGGGCATAGGATCGGATGGTTATGAGTACCTTCATCCTATACCACGTACAGCACCCTCGTAGGGTAACCCCCCCTTGACATGGTGTTTTTCAAGCTGCCCAGCGATCAGCAAGTCGGACCATCGTACGTGCCGCCTCCATAGTCCAATTGTTATTATCATTAACTGCATCTCAAGCATTACCGATGGCACTTACGTCAGTCCTCACTCAATCACTCAATCACATATTTCCTCTGATGGTTTTTACAGGTGGTCGGGTGGCTCTTGAACTGGGGGTTATACGGCGCATTGTCTGCTCAAGTGTGTAAGTATGGTTCCATGGCTGCTTGAAAAATGTCACGTTAAAATATCTCCTGTCAAGTTCTCTACTATATGGCATTTCCGCGAGATAGGATTTATTCCAAGTCCTTGGTATACGCCGTTTATATTCTCGAGACCATTCAAACAGTCTTTCTGCTACACGACGGATATGTGATGTACTCGGCAAGATCCACTGGCGTGAACACGAACCTGTTGGACGACCTTCCTCGGTACTTCTCTGAACGTGTTGCGCCATTTGCGGGTGGTCTTGGTAAGTCCATGGCTCCTTCGGCACATCAATTCACTTATTGTTGTGGTGTCCAGTCAGCTTTATGGTGCAGATCTTTTATGCACATCGACTCAGCATCCTTGCAGACTCCACACATATCTTCATTTTTATTGTTCCGGTATTTGCCGTTCTTTGGAGTACAATTTTGTCATACTGACCTTTTGATTTGTGTAGATGAGCCTTATACAGTTCGCTGCGCTAATTTTGACAAATTTTGACCTCGGTCTCCCTTGGCTTGTTGTGTTGGTATGTCGACTTCTCTCTGGGATCTCTGTCTACTAACCATTCATATCCAAAGGTCTTCTGGGCTTCTGCCAGTGTCGCTTGCGACGTCGTGATAGCAATCACGATGACATATCATGCAAGTACCATTCTTATTTTGGTGTGGTGGAGATGCTAATGACATCTATTAATTATCAACACAGCTGTTGAAACGAGATACTCAGTGGCAGGATACACATAGGATTTTAGTCGGGCTTGTGCGTCTGTCGCTTGAAACTGGCATAATAACAAGTAAGTTATCTCACTTTGACGTTGATAACCATGTCTCACGCCTTGTTATCATCGTTATAGCAATCTCTGTGATTGCTTTTGTCCTCGTCAACGTAATGGTCACGAGCGCGAGCTCTCTGCCCTTGCGATATTGCAGCACACCCTTCGTGCTGCTGTTCGACAAGTTGTATGCGAACATGATGATGCTCACCCTCAACCATCGCATGACAGCGTTCAATTCAAGAATCGTTCAACCCCCAACTTCAGACATAGTAATTGGGGCAAGCTTCATATCGGGGCCTCCAAATAGTGCGTCGCAAAATCCCCCATCTAAAAGTGACACAGAGTCACATGTGTCATATTGGGATCCGGATCAAAGGAATGGCTTCATGGTAGAAGTGGGTTTTGTATTTTGCAACTGTCCAAGTCCCTTCTCACCCATCACTATAGCTCCGTGCTATGCACAATACAGTGTAAATGTACAAATGGTGTCTGAAGTATTATCTCCAGGGCTCGAAGCCTAACCACACTCATTACCCACGCTTTGTGTTTTCTACTCATTATTTTACCCCTCCCGTCTTTACTGCTGTACATATCGTAACTACCTTGTATGTAACTTAGAATGCTATTCTTTGTCTTCTGCCTTGCATCTCATGAGGTTTTAAGGTCATTAAAATTCGATACTGGTAATTTGGGAAGAAGGATATTCTAAGTATCTTCGCCTACTTTACAACATTGGGATTGTCCGCTAACGAGTGTATGCCTACTTAGTCTACCCTTGAAAATTACAGTTTACGAGAAAAATAAATTTAATGAATGAAAAGTGTACATTTCAACTTATCGATGTCTCGACGTCGACGTGCTTTGTCACCTGCCTATTGCAATCATGAGCCATAAACCAGGAAAAGTCACACCAGACGTGGGCTTACACTGCAACGTCGACGTGCTTCGCCCCTGAGAAGACCCCGGAGCCAATCATGGATCCAGTATATGGGGCAGATTCTGTTATTGCCGAAGGTAGAATACGACCTTCGACAATTATCATGCGGGTATTGAGGGCAAGCAAGAACGAATTGGAGTATATTTTGCCGAGAAGGAGGACGGGAATCATGAGGGTCAGTGCATCGACGTGGCAGAAGAAAAGAACGACGTAGGTGACGGCAGCCAGTGCTGAAGAATTAGGAAACGTTAACAACGAGCATTCAAAGACTGGAAAGGAGACCTTACTAGCCAGAAAGCCGGTCTCAATAGTGAGTCGAACAATCTTAGGGAGAATAGGATGTCGTCCTTTCCAATCTGTATCTCTCCATAGAAGCTAGACGAATCGTTTAGTGAAATGTAGAATCAGAAGGCAGTAAATACTCTACTTGATGCGCCATGACAACAGAAACCATTATGCTGCAGACGGCACTGGCGATTCCAAAAGTCTACCGCAGTTGGTTAGTTTGACCGAATTAGCTACTCTTGAAGACAACCTTACATAGATTTCAGGGGAGATCTTTGTCTGGATAGCGGTTGTGTAAAAATTGTGCCTGGCCTGCAGAACTCCAGCTGCAAAACCAGCAATACACTGGGTCAGGGCCGACTGAAATCAAGAACGTCATATTAGTGTATTACACGAGGATAAGATGCGATGTGATCTACCAAGATAATGGCGACAGTGAAGACTCTCGAACGCCGAAGGAAATTGAGATGAGAAGCGTAGTAGGCCTGAACCATGCAGGTCACTGATGGGTCATTAGACGTGAACAAGAACAATAGCCTGTAAGTGAACATACCAATTCCACCAAAAATGTACATCCTGAGCCAAGAAAACTGCACTGGAGAGCTCCCAGATACCGATATGCCAAACTCGTTACGGAAATCCGCCAAGGCGTCATATGTCAGGAAGACGGTGTCTACGGTTTCAAGGAAATAGACTGAGTACACAAGCCATTTGTGGAGCCGTTTGTCGCCTGGAAATGCCAGGTAATACACATCTGAGCTCGTACAGTTAGCGTTGGGCGGCAAGTCTGTTGGTAAACCACGCACAAGCCTGGACGCACAGCACTCCATAGAGACCCCAACTAAAAAGGTAAGCGATGAACTTCCTTGGTTGTCAGGGCAAGCATCGAAGACCGAAAGTAATTTGACAACTAACCAAAGGACCTGTGCTGTGAAGGATAATGACGAAGATTTAGTTACGAGTTTTAATTGAATTTGAACTGAACACTCACCCAGTAACATAACCAGGATTGTCTGCCCGAGAGGACAGACTTGTCACTCGATGCATTCTCGTCGAGTTGCAGGAGATCAGAGAACTGCGACACGCGTTGACCCGTCTGCCAGTGTACGATTAAGCTGTATGAATGGCAGATATGTAAGGGTCTTACCTCGATGCGGATGCTAGTGGCACGTTTGTCGGTGTCACTGGCAGCTGACCTCGATGAATTTGACTTTCTCGTCTCCCCTTCCAATTGGAGTAATTAAAAGTTGCCGGAGCTTCCGTAATTGGTAATTAAATTATTATAACTCGAACCGCACGCTAAGCGCTTTTACTAGTACAGCTAGAATGTTCAAATCCCTTGTTCATCAACTTCTTACACAGTGATACATCATTGCCAATTATTGAACTCCACTTTTCCTGGACCACAACCCGTTCGATATTAGGGCAACCCCTCGAATATTGGTGATAGATGAAAAATTGGGGACGTTAGCGTGTGAGCTCATGTGAGATTAGTGTGCCATTTGTCCAAAGAGTTTTTTGACAACCAAACCTCATGGTCAGGTACTTTGCTGGCCTGCTCTTTAACCAGCCCAAATATCGTGGCATAAAGTCTGCCTCTGGCTCCAGTCTATACTTCTTTCTGAGCCAACGGTTTATGTTACCTAGGTGGCCGATGTGCGCACCGTTCTTGCCAACAAATGCTGGATCCTGATTTTCTCGATCGTTATAGACGCCTGAATAGCCTTGATGGACCCGCCGTCACCCACGGGAGCCCTTATGGGGCCACGTGTCTTGAAATACCGGACATGGTGGTGACATTGACAGTGTCTAGACACCAGGACACAACCTTAATTTGATCCACCACATACATTTCCAACAACGTTTCACAAGGTATGCTTGGATCACAAGAAAAACTCATCTGCAGACTCCAGAATCTTGAAGCTTGATCCTCTCAATCCCCGCTGCCACATGATGATCACTGATCTGAGTACTCCATGTCGAACCTTATTTTTTCGGTGGAGCAGTTTTCGGTATTTCGGTTTTACGTTGACTGGCCCTTGCTGGAGTGCTAGACACGATCTATGGTGTTTGTAACATTCACTGGCAGAGAACAGATCCAACCTAACTATCTGATATTTCAAGTTCAGCATTCCGGTGTTTGAGGATTTAGCCGCTGGTGATTGGGGCAATTGTGACCCGTGAGATTTCCACTGGTACGCCACGGTTGCCAACCAGTAAGTGTCGATACATTTTTTATCCCTTTCCACACCCAACAAAATGTTTGCCTGATGTCACAGGAACTATAATTATGGACGATACTTATTGAAAATAGAACTATTACAAGGGTAAAGGTCAGTACTCTCAGAATTGCCGAGCCGAACTATCGCTGATATCAGCCCTACGAGCTCAGTTCAGCTGCGCGCATAGTGGAGATAATTCGACGAAGAAAAAAAAACTCACAGGTTTTGACTGCGTAGAAAATTTAGCATCGTCGCGGTCTGTCCTTTGGCAGGACCTGCCAGTGTCGCATCCGTAATGCCGCGCTCAGCCGAACTGTCAGGCTCTTATCTCCACGTAGGGATATCTGCTTGCGGCTATCTCTCAGGAATCGAGTACCCAACCAAAAGCCCGGCGTGAAACTATTTACTACCTGAAGCTTGAAGGATGAAACCTATAGAAGGAGTGATCCTAGATGAGCCCTGTTCCGACGGTCAGGGAACAATAGTGTTGAAGTTTGGCAAATCAATTGATTTCATTCTTATAACAGCGCCATCGGAGCGATCGCATCTTAGAGAAACGACATCGACGCCTCAGATAGTAATCATCTTCACGGAATATTCCAAAGATCAAAAGGTATGACTCGGAACTTCACACAAACAGCGTGAATAATTACGCGGGTGTAGAAGGCTATAAAGCACTGCCAAACGAGTGTTAACTTCGGAAGGCAGTGCGAGGGTCATTCCCTAATCTTGTGGGGGGGTTGTAGAGCAGCCCAATAAACCACCATATCGCCTGTGGCTCAAGGAAAGATCAAATACCCAGATTGAAAGCATCGTAGCAAATTCGACATGGGCGTCTTGAGCTTGTTTCGCCTACGAAACCAAGCATGTTTATTCGTAGCCTTATGATATTTTTGGATTGGGGTGTATGGGCATCCCAACTTTCAACTGTTTCTGACGAAGTTCGCGGCGGGACCGTTGCGCTTCATACTGCCAATGTTCGCTAGAAAAGAGGAATTCAGAACTAGGCAACGGGCAAGTTCACACCGCCTACCTGCTCTCCGTTCCCATCCCCTAGTCCTTGGATTACCACCTTTGAGTGCTAATGTCCGATCAATGAATTTTTTGACTTTCGTGGAAGGAATAGTGCCAGCCCCAGAAGGGCGTTGGTCATGGGACAATGTCCGAATAGTTTTCGAGCTATAAAAGCGACTCAGAAGACGTTTAATACGGTTCACAGAAGTGTTCTTACCCAACGACCCTATCTCTTAACGAATTATCATTTCCTACGCGTTTTTTGACCCTACGTTTTGAGTTCTCGTCGTCCGTCTTGCGTTTCGTCAGTGATTTTGTTGGCTGAACTGATTGTGAAGCGAACGCGGAAGCAAAAAGGTGTTCGGGTAGATGGTTCGGATTTGGCCTAGATTCAACTAGTGGCTTGTTTGCTTCGTCGTTCGAGTGGGATTCTTCGTCATCCTCCCTTTCATGGGGTTCACCCTCATTCCCCAGGCCCGTAATGATGCCTTGAAACTCCTCCCTATCTTCACCCTCCTCTCCCTCGTGGTCATCTAGTTCTGCCTCGGCGTCCGCCATTGCCCTCGCCTCCGAATCTACTTCTTTTAGTCTCCTTTTGCTATGTTCTGCTTGTTCTTTAAGTCTCCGATCCCGCTCTCTATTCTGTGCTCGTTTTTTTTCCTTCTCGGCTGCTTGAAATTGTTTTAGGGTGTCGGCCTGCTTCTCGACATCTCGTCTTGAATCAGTAAGAGAGAGAGACTCGGGTGCTGCTTCTTCGTCATCGCTCGAAGTTGAATCAGCATGATGTAAAGGCATGATCAAGCTCCTCTTGGTATGTCCTTGGCTCTAGTTAGCATAGGCGGATATCAAGCAAGCAACAAGTTTGGGTAGTCAACTCATTCCCACGGCTTCAGAATTAAACACCACCGACTTCGTTAGAACCTTCGAAATGGAAACTCCATACTTCGAAGTTCCGGTGGTACAATCAGGCTCAACTGAGTTGGATGCTAGCGCTGAAGAGGAGATCCTTGTGTTCTCCGTTAGTGCAACTCTCAACCCGAATTGCTTCTCCAATTTACACTTCCAAGTCATCGGTCATCTTTGCTACCTCGAGCTGAATGATACAGAAACTCTCACACTTGAAAGAGCTCCTCGACCGATCGAAAATAATGAAACCGAACGGTACCGGGGCCCAAAAAATTACGGTCGAGATACCAGATACAATTCAATTGTCCGCACATAAGGCACAACATAACTCCACCGGGGCGATCGCTGATCGAGGATACTCCGAGTCCGAGTCGGCCATAACTTGCGCCAAATACAGGCGAGCTACGGAGGAAATGGAAGGATACGAATGTACCTACCTCAGTGGGGACTCGTATCGGATGTGAAAGGATCAAAGGCTGGAGTCCGATCCGCCATCGCCTCTGGATTTGACCTTTCGGTAATCACAATTCAGGGTGCGTGAGCTTACGTGTTCCGAGTCACTGCCGCTGCCCCAATACCAAACTTTCATTGTCACCTCTTGATTTTCGTCATACGGACTCATACTGGCAATCTTGCGTACAGACAATAACGAGATTAGTCACCATCCGACCCGGAAATCCTGGTATCGGAATCTGGAATTACCGACAAGTTTCACCATCTCATCTCAGTTCCTTCTAAAGAAGTAATGGAAGGAAGGGCACCGGTGGTCTTGATTATATCTGCTGTGTAGTTGCTTAAATACTCCCACAACTTGAGACTGGTTATGTTTCTCAAGTTCCTTCACTTTCTCGTCCTTTGTTGTTCCACGCGATGTCCATCACTAGGATGCTCGTTGACATCTTGTTACTATATGTACTTTTTCGTGTTGCCCGATTTCTTTACAGGACACTCTTGTCCCCTTCCAAATTTTGCGACATCCCAGGCCCTCCCCCGGAATCATGGTTCAAAGGTGTGTTCTTCGTGTCGAACAGACTGCGTGTGGCATCTTCACCGTTGTACATTACTTCAAGGAAACCTTGGTCAACTATTCAATTCCAAGGGCCTTCCATTTCATCAGGGCCTCGTAGATAATTTCGGAGGTATGGTCAAGGTCTTCGGATTTTTTGGGGTACGGAACCTATATGTTCAGGCGCGAACAGCCACATTTAATCCATTGTACTGTGTAGGACGAACAGCTCTATATCTCAGATCCTTTGGCCTTACAAAGCATCGTCACTAAGGATCAAGACGCGTTTGAGGAGACTGCAGTCTTTATCGAGTGCGTACTTCTCAACTCCCGATCCGAAATAACCATCCCTGACCTGCGCTCATAGAACTAATAAAGCTATCTTTGGACCAGGGCTAGTGGCAACAATTGGTAATATCGTTCTGATAAACACGCAATACTCTAACGCTGTCCGCTGCGCTGCGCAGGAGATCATCACAAACGGCAGCGGAAAATAGTAAATACAGTGTTTTCCGTTACGCAGCTTCGCCAATTGACGCCAATAATTTATAATATTGCGGACAAGGTAGATATATTCACTCGACTAGTGGAGTTCATGAAATTCGTAACGTTTTTTCCCTTTCTTTAGTTGTCTGGTGTGCTGGAAAGAGAGGTTGATCACCAACGTACAACCACACCGGACGAGTGTATAGTGGACATGTCAGAATGGATGTCGCGTGTCGCCCTTGAAACAGTGGGACAGACAATCCTAGGCTACTCTTTTGATCCCCTCGACTCGCCTTATAACAATCCATATACGTCGGCGGTCAAAGAATTAATGTACGCTACTTTCTCACAAGTTGTAAGCGTGTTTAACAAGAACTTCAGTCCCACCATCTTCTCGTTATCTCTCGTGCGCCAGTTCGCCCCTTTTCTTTCCAAGCTCGGGCCGCCTTCGTTCCGACGAAAGTTGGTGGAATGTACACCGAATCGTGCGGTGCAGAAGGTAAAAAATATGTCGGACGTGATGCATGATACCGCCGTCGAAATCCTCCGACAAAAACGCATTATAATGGCCAAGGAAGCTGATGACGCATGTGACTTAACATCGCAGTCCCCTTCTCGACCAAAAGACATTATCAGTGTATTACGTGAGACCTTTCTCGAAGTTGGGCACCGCTTTGTAACGGAAATCTAACATATTTTTAGTTCGTGCAAACGAGAAGGCAAACGGTGATGAAAAATTGAGCGATGCGGAGTTAACGGGTCAAATGACGTGCGCCTCGTTTCACTTGCTTAATTTTTCTTGCGTGTTGACTAGCAATTCCACACAAAATTCAGGGTCTTAATTTTCGGAGCCCAGGATACCACCTCATCAGCTATGTCCCGTATACTCTACGTGTTGTCCGTGCATCTCGACGTCCAGACGAAAGTAAGGGATGAAATCAAGCTAGCGGTGAGAACTAAACGGGCCGAAGGAGATCTCTCTGGGCGTCTAGGATACGATGACATCATGTCCCTCCCTTGGCTAGACTCGGTTATTAAGGAGACACTCCGATTGTGAGTATATTTACGTTACCAATCCTGACAACCAAAAAAATATACTGATGGCATACTGGTGTTGGACATAGATACCCTCCTGTGCCTTTCGTTCGTCGGACGTAAGTTTTGTTCGCTTCTCCTTCCCCCGTGCACTAACCCCTCGGACTTAGTGCCATAAAAGAGAGAACGGTTCCATATTTGCAAACAAACGACAACGATAGCGACGACCCACGCACTGCATCCGTTACGATCCCAGCGGGAACGACGCTGTTCATAGGTATTGCGGGAAGTAATCGACTAGAGTCCGTCTGGGGTGCGGATGCAAAGGAGTGGAAACCTGAAAGATGGTTTGGCGACTTGGAATCAACAACACGCCCACGCCTACCAGGTATATATTCAGGAATGTAGGTATTGTGTTGAAGTATCTATCTCATCCATGTTACCACAGTTTCTCACTGTCGTTTTCTGTAGGATGTCATTCCTCGGAGGAGGAAGGTCCTGCATGTAAGTGTTTATCAATTCATTTTCGGTTGGGCTTTGACAATCTTTGAATGGCAGTGGCTTCAAATTTGCTCAAGTTGAAATGAGTAAGGGGGCACTTATTTTGTTCAGGGGTAGCGCACTGCTCACCTTGACACCCACCTAGAAATTTTACTGGCGACGTTGCTCTTGAAATTCGAGTTTGCCGCCACGGACGACAAGATTGTATGGAATTTGTCACAGATAATCTCTCCGTCTGTGCAGATGTCGAAACTAATTGGGGATGATGAAACAATCTGGGAGCAGAAAGGCCTTCCTCTCATCGTGAGGGTTTGTAATGGGGATTGACAGAAGTATAATTTGCCATCTCATATAATCTCACCTTTAATCTTATGTAGCCATAGCATATTCCTGGTTTGTTAACGCCGACTAGACGTTCTTATCTATGTATCGGTATCTTTACTCGTATCTTCGCTGCCATTTTATATTATCTCTGGAAGATAATTTGGAGTTGTCAATGAACTCGACATGAAACGGATGTATATTCAACATAAGTTGCTCAAAAAAAGCTTCAAACCGATACAAACACAATGAGTTGGAGAATTGCAATACATGTCCCCGGAAAGATCATTAACCTTCAAAGATGGTGATATCCATTTCCCATTCTGCCAAAGATTACCTCGCCAAGACCCAAGCCCACAACAATGGAGATAATGAAACCAGCGTTGAATGTCCTGGAGGTTGCCGCCGTCAGGTTAAAGTAAACAAACATTCACCAGGAAAGCACTTACATGACAGCCAACATAAAGACGTAAACTAGCAAGGATTGACTAGCATGAATAATCCCGCGTGGTACGTCATGCATTAATATGAATGGCGGTATGATGCGTTTAATATTTGCTGAATGGTTCGGGAAGGATCCCGCCTGAACCCTGCTATCGTGCGAGTTTGACTTTTCTAACAGATTAACATTTGGCAGCGGAGTACCCCCACGTCGTGAAACCAACTCCAAGCTCCTATAATACAGTTTGGTCAGAAAGCAATTGCAGCGATGGAGGTCGCACCGTTGCCGCCAGTGAGACTCGAGGACGCTACGACTTGCTGAAATCCAGCGGTCGAATATGGCAAGGAGGGCCAGACCGATGCAGGCTCCAGCAATGGCTCCCGAAGACGTGGGTTGCCACGACTTAAAAAAAAGGTGGTCGCCACCTGTGAAGTGTAACCAGGGCACCATCATCATTGACATGCTGGAGGTCGACCCAGGCATGCTCATCTGCATCTCGGCTGAGTGAGAAGAGAGAGATTTAGTTATTCGAAGTCGAGGTCGCGCTAGTGTGAGGATGCCAGAGAGCAGTGCCAGTTGTGAGAGGGCTCGGATGACAGAAAGTGGCAGTGAAGACGGATCGGCATTCAAGTTAAGCGGGCCGATGAGCAAGAATAGCCTTCATTTCAACTTATTCGTGACCCATGGATTTTCAGTACAGCTCTCGAGGAAGCAGACACTAGTCGGGCGCCGTGACTGCTCGAACATGAACATCCTTGATGTGCCTTCCAGAGACCCTGCTTTCGAACATCATGACAAAATACTAGGGTCAACACTTCTCTGGCAGCATCATGATTTGAACGAGCTATGAAAGTTGCAGCTCAGGATGGAAATATGTAACAGCCAGAACGCAGGAGATGGGGAATTCTACATATCACCGGTTGATGATCGAGGTGGTGGTCATGACACGGCTGTGAAACGGGCGCTACTACCTGACGATCTGGAGTGGCTGTTCAAGGTGTCCCTCATACCATTTGCCGCGCCGATTTGAATATTGACACGGTGCCCGAGCTCTGAGCGCTGAGCGTCAGTCTCATCTGACGCGAGGAGATCTCCCTAGGGCCGTACTTTCGTAACCCATCATGGGTACAAGCAACACAATAGCACTGGCCTGATTCCATTACCAATGATATCGATGATTCCGCCCTCATTGCTTCTAAGTTACCCTTGTTCGTCTAACCCCCATCTAGTACGACCACCTGCACCCGGCGCCTATGTTGTGAATCCCGGTTACTTGCTGCATCGTCTGTGTTACTTAGATCATTCACCAGTGGTTTCAGGGTTCGAAGGCTCAGTCGGGATTATAATCATGTAGTTCGCGAGGAGCGACCCTTTCGAATGCTGGTTTATTCAACGCCCGTGTTTCTCCTACGATTCTCTTCTTCATCTCTTCAAGTTGCTGCCCTGCCCACGTGCTGTAGACACTGTAGATACCCATGAGGCTGGAACTGCCATCTCTTCCTTGGGAGAGTTTCTAAAAGGTGCAGTAGTTGGCTACGGAGAATATGTTCCTATATCGAGATCCCAGCATGACTAAAGAGAGGACAAGAATGCTCCATTCCATCCGCCATGCTAGGTGATACATGAGAACAATCCATTTCCAGGATACTGATGATCATTGAGGTCATAAATAAATTCTTTGTCATAACGCCCTAGATCGCGAGGCTGTTCCATTCTCGCCGCCCTTCCGAAGAAATAATAGGTGCGTAGGAACACAGGCTGTGGAGTAATCATAGGAAGACAAAGCATTACATGAAGACACTCACTCTCCATCAAAATCTCGAGTCGTTGCAAATCCCAAGTTCCTGAATATATTGATATGTTGAGGGAACGCCTCACAAAAGCTGATCACTCTCTCCCGCGATAGCCGTTCAAATTCTTCACTAAACAAGGTTCGGTCACTCCATGGCCTCCTCTGATTCAACTCCATTAGCAACGCCGCATTTTTGCGGCTTCCGCCCCCGATTAACCATGCCAAATCCTTCGCATCCACCGGTGCCTTCTCCGTATACCTTTCCTCCGCTGCATTTCGATGATCGTCCCACCCCTGCAACTTCTGGAGGATTAGCACGGAGAATGGGATGGTTGGCAGTTCGTTCTTCCATACTATTAGCGAGGTGGGGAGGGCTGGGAGATGCATCACGCCCGGCAGGAGGATGTCAACTTTGCTAGAGCGGTACCTAGCTGTGGAGGCGGTGGGAGAAGCGGAGAGACAGAAATATAGTACGCGGTAGGTTGCATCTGGGTCGCGTGCTGCTTTGAGAACGAAGTGGTCCGGATCGGCGGAGACGATGGCCTCTTTGATATCCTCTTGGTCGTGGGTGCTTTCTGGAGGTGGAAGAACGAGGATGTCAACATCCTGTCAGAGTAGATGCTACGTTAACATCTGAATACGGGAATAGGTAAATTGGACTCACGTTTGGTATTCGATTATTGCCATACAACTTGCACGCAAAACTCCCAAATATTGCACATGAAAAACCGAGTTCATGAAGTGTCTTTGCAGCAGTTTGAGCCGCCAAATGACGGATCCGCGTGAATGACATATGTGGCTCCTTAGCTGCAGTTGATTTCTTGACACTGGAGCCGGATGGTGCTGCAGTGCTTTCAGCAGTTGCTGCAACGGCAGGGACGGATGGAACGGAAGTTGAAGTATTATCTGGCATGGATGACTGCCCTTCACGTACATGAGGTCCCTTTGAAGCATCTGGGATATTGTTAGGCGTGCTGAGTGACGGAGAACCTCCAAGTTCAGCTAATGCTACGCTCGGTTGTTTCCTCTTTTTCCATCTTTTCGTCTTCTTTGTCGATTTCTGGCTCGAATTTGGGATATCAGTTCGCTCTGGAGAGGTACCAAATCCTATCTGCCTCCACTCCTTCTTAAAGTTGCTATGTAAAGTGAAGAAACGTACAACCCTATCCCGGGATAATTTGTGGAGGTGAGCGTCAAACGGGGGCTGTGATCTGTG
>QLOJ01000269.1:7603-22712 GCA_003313625.1 Tricholoma saponaceum
GTTTATTATTATCACTAAAAACTAACTGGATTCCAGTGAGTCCGATCGGAATAGGTGGCTTAGTGTAAATTACAGAGTAAATCTATGATAGCTTCATGGAAGCTCCACTGTTGCTTTATAAAAGCTTCATGATAGCTTTATAGCAACTAGGAACTATCAAAAGGAGTTATTATATTTTATATGATTATTACAATAAATTATTATTAAATAATTATAATATATTATTACATAGTTAATGTAAATTAGAAATTTTATTATTAGTAATATAACTTTAATTATATGCTATATTATTAATGATTTCTGGTTCTATAAGGTAATTTTAATAATTTACTACAACTTTTGTTATTGACACTTTTATCAATAGTATTTTATAGAATCAAAGTTTCATTACTGACTATTGATATTTAATAAGTAAAGTTAAAGTCATTAGATTCTTGTAATCAATGACTTGAAATTTTGTATTACATTTTGAAGCATAATTGACTGATTAATCAACAATGTGTCAATAACAAAAATTGCAGTAAATTATCAATAGTACTTTATAGAATCAAAGATCATAAAGCTACCATAAAGCTTCCATAGAGCAACTATAGAGCTTCCATGCAGCTTTCATAGAGCTTCCTGGAGCTACCATGAAGCTACCATGGACCAACTTAATATAAACACAATTGTAAAGACAATTTTATGTTACAAGCCAAAATTTTAAACTAACAAGAAAAAACTAAAGAGAAAATCCTTCTAGCTGAAGGAATAACTTTATATATAAAACAGGCATGCTTTCAATATTCTAAGATATATATCAAACTATAAGGTGCTCTTGAACTTAAAACTTTCACTTGATTCCTTCATCTTGAAGACTATAGTTGTATTTCTAATGCTGCAAATTCAGTGCTTTGCACCAGTATAGGAAGCATGAAAAAAACTTCTCCAAGTCTATTAATAGTAATATTGGAGCTAAGTGGATGTTCAAGTTGCATTTCAGGTAAGAGCTGTAGTCACAAAAGTTGGTTGATTTTCTTATATGTAAGCACCTGCAAACATTGATTGTCTGTGTTGATCCTTCATTGTATCTGAACTATTACCAAAGTCAAATAATTTACAAGTCCAGAATAAATACCAAAGATAGATTGGACTGGACAGCATAAAGTTTAACATCAATGAGAAAATTGAAGATGGTAATGTGCTGGATAAGGCGGTGGTGTCGGAGGGACTGTGATATTTCCCTTTTGAGCTAGATCTGGGTGTGAGTATCATGGGAGGAGAGCACAGCAAAACATAGGGGGTGGCTCACTCATAAGTGACCCACTCCCTCACAGCTGGGTAGGCTGCAGACACCTGTTGATTGGCCTTGAGGATGTAGTGCTTCACCAGTCTGTAGATGAGCACCAGTACCATTTCAAGCTTCTATGCCAAGGTCCCTACTGGAAATCTTCTAGCTACCTGGCATGATGGAGGTTCAACAAGGGCTACAAGCTTGGTTGGGTGCTGCAGATTGAGGGAGTCAAGATAGCTGAGGTAACTGATTGCCTGGATGTATATAGGTGCTGAGGTGTTCTTCTGGTTCACCTCAGTGGATGTGACAATGGCTGATGGAATCACTGGTGCTTTGGTAGGTGGTGGTTTCCAGCCCTCTGGGAGAGGGACTCAAAACAACCGAAGGGCCTGTTGATTGAAAAGGGAAATAGTGTAGGATTTCTGAGGTTTTTTGTAGATGTCGCCTGCATGCCCACCTTTCTTTTTTGACTCATCCCACCTGTGCCTTGCCATTTTGTTGACCCACTTCCTACAGATGTTGCAGAAAAACCTGGGCTCAGGCTCATTTAGATCTGGGATTGCCCCCTCGACTTGCAGGCTTTTGTGGATCTGGTTGTAGATACTTTGGGGACTGTCTTCCTCACAAATGTCAAAATAGTGAGAGATGTGGGAGAGCAATGATTCCAGTGTGTGGCCTTTGAAGCCTTCTGTGTTGCTCTTGAGAAGGGGGACAAGGTCTTGGTGGAGCAAAATCCAAAAGTGAGAGGGCTGAATGAGTGCCTGGAGAAGGGGAGACCAGTACAGTTCCAAATGCCAAAGGACAGCACAACTGTCATTGTCTCTCATGGCAGATGATGGGGATGGAGAGACCTGCTTGTGGGAGCAGGCAAAGTCACCAATGACATACATGCCATTTTTTTCTCCAAGCACCAGTTGGGGGGTTGGAGAAATGGGATTCTGCTCTGCAACCTGCTGAGCCTGCATGAAACTCTTGAGTTCCTTGTCCATTACTGAAAGGTTTCATTGTCAAAAGAAAAATTGGTAAATTCTGATGCCAATACTCACATTTCAGCATGTTTTCCCTGGGCCTGTGCCTCCTGTTTGTCAACACTCTCTTCTTCCTATTTTTTTCTCTCTCTCTTCAGTTGGGTGGTATCAAATCACTAAGGGAAGCAGAGGAAAAATGGTCATTTTCCAAGGAGTCTGATTTGTCCAAGTCTGAGCAGGGTTCATTGCAGTCATTGACTTCAATTGGAGATGGAATGATTGTGCAACAATGTTTCCTCACCTGGATAACAACACCATCAAATATCAGATGTTGTTGTGGTGGATTCTGATGCCTAGGCAGAGCAGACAAATGTTCTGTTGATGAAGCTGATTGAAATGTGTTGGAGGTGTCAACAAACACCTTTTGGCACTTGTGTGGCACAGGTGCATTGTCAGCTCAAGAAGTGGCTCATTTTCTTGGTTTTGTTTGTATCTATGTTTTGTTTTATTTTGTTGGTGTTTTTGACAACTTAAAGGTAAGATTCAGGAATGTGTATGACTTTTCCACTTGTAAAAATGAGAAGTGTATTTGAAAATGGAACTGGAGATTTCTTTTCCTGGAACTGTTTTCATTTTCAGGGGAAGGGAAAAAAAAAACACTGGGTACCAAATTTATTTTTTTTTAAAAAAAAAGAAAGAAAAAGAAAAGATCACACCCATGAATGTTATGGAAGAAGAGGAAGATAAAAAAAACCATATTCTGATGCTGAAAAAGGCTTTCCTGAACCTCCCAGGAATGAAAAACGGTTGGGAACCATCACATGGGCATTACATGGACACATAGCTATTAAGAGGACTTATATCCCTAGTTCTACAGTTCCTCTAGTAGTAGAGAACTACTTGTCTGTTACACAGCCTTAAGTCCTACTTCTGGATCTCTGGGTAGCTACTTTCAGCTACCACCTTGGCTTCAATTTCAAGAGCTACATATTCTGGATACTCTGGAGGACCAGCTGGTTCTCCTAGTAACTACTCTAGTGGAAGAAGACACCCTGTCTTCAACTCAACCAATTCTGGAATTCAACCCCTTGGCCATAGAGATTCCTGTGAACCTCTCCATCTCTATCTTACTGGTGGAAATGAAGGTTTCTCACACCTTCTAGAATGTAGACCTTCAGTGGAAGTTCTACTGGTGTCTGAGGAGGAGAAAGTGATGAGCTGGCAGAAACTTAGTCTCATATCTCTGGAATGAGACTATCCAGTACCAAGGTCTCTTTTGCACCTTGGTCCCCTCATTAAACAGGTGCTTTTTACACCTGGATACTTGACCTGGCCAACTCCTTTGTTGGTCTTCACTATTTCTTTTCTTTTCTTGTTCCTTACTTGAGTTGTTAACTTTTTACCTTCTTGTTTCTCACTTATTGTTCACTTGATTGAAATTTTTAATTGACTTAGTTCTTATTTCACTCAATTCACTTAATTGTTGGTAGTTTTAAGGCATATATTTATATTTGAGTTAGAGACTCAGGTTACAAATAAGATTTTATATTTTGTTCAGCTCAAGGAGTTGTGGCTGTGCTATCAAAAACACAAGTTTTCCACTTCTGAAGTGTGAAGCCTGGTAGTAGCTAAATAGTTTACAGTTGGATATAAGTATTATTTGAGTAGCTACCTGATTCTAAGTCATTTTTTAAAGTGGGGCTTTTTGTTTGTTAGTGTTTTCAGTATGACATAACAATAATGATAATTGTTGACCAACTAGCCAAAAGAATTCTGGACCATTATCTAGGTTTCATCAGAAATCTATTGAATACACACTTGGCATCCTGCCATTGATTGCCTATTCTCTGATGGTGATTTAATAAACTTGTTTCTTGGTATCTCATTACATAACATTATGTAAAGAATTATCATTGCTAACTAGAAATATCAGGGTCACTCCATTTTCCTGATGAGAGTTTATGGGTTTTCGTTTGGCAGTTCATACTCAGGACCACATTTTATGGTTTTACTGCAAATAGGCAATAACTCTCAAACCGTGGGGCTGTTTCTAAATATGTGGTCATTTCTGGACTCTCCTCAACAGCAGCTTTCCAACAATACCTATATTTATGGGTTTCTGATCCCTGGTCATTGCTCAAGAGCTTGTTTTGGATCAACTGCCCCAACAACTACAGCTACAAAGAGACTCTTGTATGGAACTGGGATCTCATGTGGATTACCTATGAATGGGAGGTCATGCAAGGCAACTGCAGGACCACCCAGGTATCAAGAAAATCCACACTGAGACAATCTACTGGACAAGACAACTACAGCAGTGGACATCTTCACCAACTCAAGGTCCCTACAGCTCAAGTTCATCAGAACTTGACAGGAAACTCTTTCAAGATGCTAAACCAAGTACAGGACTTGGTTCAAGAACATCACAGGCCCTTCAACACTGTGAAAAACCATAGTGTGACAATTTTTGCAATGGCACAGCCACACAATGTGTCATCAGGCCATCTGAACCTATTGTTAGGTACTGAACTTGAGGGCAGATGTCTGTTGGGGAAATATCGGGAAGTCCAATGGGGTATCAGAAAGGACTTGGCTTCAACTTATAAGAAGTTGCACCCTTCACCTCATCAAGTGTCCTAATTTCTAAACTGAGGTAAATGGAAGAAATATCAGAGTTCTGAGGGAAGTCCGAAAGACAGAGGGATAGACAAGAGGTTGAGATGGGTAAACTCGGTTGATTTACAAACTGAAGAATACAAATGAAAGTAGCTAGGTTTTTATTCTAGTGGGCAGAGTTAGATCGGATACCAACAGTAACTATGGAGTCCAGGCTATGTCTGAGGCAGTAGCTAGTAATGGTATCATCTCTAAGGTAACATAATATAAGTTCATAACTAAGAGACCAATGCTATGCTAAGTTTCACTAAGTAATATCAGCAGAGAAAAGTCAGAGGTCCAACAGAAGTCCGAGTTTCTGGAATGGAATGTAACACCTATTCAACATACCTATAGGTCAAGTTTACCGGAACTTGATAGGAGATACTCTCATAATACTAAACCAAGTATCCAATTTGGTTCCAAGACCACTGGACCATCTCAAGGCCACAATCAACAATCTGATCAAGTTTACTATGGGTAAAGTTCCCCAGAACTTGACAAGAATTATTTCTACAACTCTAAGCCTACCACAAGAGTTGGTTTACAAGCATCTGGATCCCCTCAAGATCAAGCACAATGTGCCAGTTCAAACACATCAACATCTGTTCAAAGTCATGACAAGTCAAGTTCACCGAAACTTGACAGAAACTCATTCATTATCTTGAGAGGAAACCCTACAACTGAATCTATTGGGTCAACTGACCCTGTGGACACCCTCATGGCATTGGAGGATGCAATTTGGGAACCATTGGGCCTTACCAACCCATGACTTCAAGTTAAGATATGCCAGGTGGTGCATTCTGAAACCATAGGGATTTTATCCATTTGCAGTATACCAGCCAAACCTGCATCTGAGCAGTACAGAAAGACCTATGTCACCATGTTCAAGGCATTGGTGGACAAGAAGGTTGAGAAGAGGACCTTGGGTTCTTATGCCTCAACCACCAGTATTGCTAGAGAGTCTCAACCTCTGGAGGAGGCACAGTTGCCTCTTACCCCACCAACTCCCAGCAATGTTGCATTTGCTAACCCATTGGATGACATGGCAATTCAGCAAAGTGTTGTTGAACCCATCAAACCAAATATTGAACAAGTACCTGTCATTGAACAGGCCGATGAGCAAGTTACTGTAACTCACAAGCCAGATTTGGATCTCAGAGTGATTTGGCAGCAAACTCCTAATATACCACTAATGTTAGATACCACCACCTGATTGAAGGTATTATCAGGTAAGTGTAATGTGAACCTGACTAAATACCAGATGAAAATTCCAAGAGGTGAGGACAAACATGTCCTCACCAGAAGTCAAGAACTGGCTAAGGGCATTAGGACACTTCATGATGGAAAACAAGGTAGACCACCAGACCATGAAGAAACTAATATACTTCCATCTCAAGGGCAAATATTTGGTGACTGGCTGAAGGAACTCCCAAGGATCAACATCAAATCTGGTTGAATTGTCATTGTGGTCTGACACTTTATCTAGCTCTACCTATTCTACATGGTGGGACATCATACCCACCTAAAACTAGGAATTTGAATGTGTCAGGACCCAGGGACCGACATGGGAAACCCCCTCAGGACTCCAAATTGGAGTACAATGGGTATGAAACTGACTCAAGTGTTTCATCAACAGATCATCATGTTGTAGAAGTATAGGCCCCGACTCAACACTCCAGGGCTGACACTCAAGTCAATCATTTGGCATGTATGCACCAGTACATACATTACCCTCATGATGAGTTATCAACAAATGTTGATGACTGGACTTCACAGAGTGAAGCCAATTATTATGACCATTCTGATGATGGGGATGAACAAGTCCCATATGATGAAGCATATGAATTAGACTGGACCTGTGAGGTCCAGTATGTTGCCTGCTTGGATCCAGACAATTGTGAATCATATGTTGATGAGCATTGGCAACCATTGATACGGCTCCCTGCCTCTCTGTGCACATACAGGACATATATGGTGATACTGCATACCTCTAGGCATCTTTGGACTGGACAGCCCCCTTTAGCACTTTTGTGCTCTTTTTTGCATTTATGTGTGCTTTTGCACTTTTTTGTGCACTTTTGTGTGCTTATGCATTTTTCCCATTTTCTGCTTGGCACTATGCACTTTCAGTAAAAGTGACCATAGAAACTCAGCAGATTAGCCTATTAATGGCTCCTACCCAACTCTAAAACCTTGTTTGGTTCCATCATGCTTCAGATCCTGACAGGTTATATCATCATGGCAATTCTTCAACTTCTTCCCACATTCATTTTTCAAACACCACTTTTATAAATATTCTTTGCAGGCAGCAAACCTCATTTATTGCCTACCCACATCCCACAGTCCCTCTCAACAATGTTGATGACTCTGGTTAATACTCGATGTTGAGTTCAACCTAAACAAAAACACAAATCCTATATCTGCAAGTGTGTTCATGATGCGAGGGTTTGCTTAGGGGGCCTTGGATCATCTGCACAATAGCACAGTAGAAGGTGGATATGAAATAAGAGGTGGAGTTGCAATACAACTTGGACTAGGTTATGTGGAAACTGCAATAGCCTGTGCTTGATAAATCTGGAAAAAGCGCAGTGAATCAAGAAAGCACAATGATGTGCTTTGTGACTAAACAGGGTGTAAACAAAAGTGCAATGATGAGGGGCACACATGGGCACAACAATACAATACAACAGAGGGAGGTGCAAATGACAAAGGTGCCAAACAAACTATAAATGCAACGAGACTATACGAGGGTGCAGTGCAACAGTACTAGGTGAAGGTGAAAACTGAGCTTGAAACTATCTGAGGGGAAGCAGGGGATAATCACTCTCTTGTTTATCTTAGTGCTAGTTACAAGATTTTTATGTTACAAAAACTATATAAAAGGAAAAATGAAAGTGCAAAACAATCTGTAAGTTCCATCTGCAAAGAATGCAAAAGCCTCTCTGCATGATGTCCTTCCATAAAACTATGCAAGGAATAGTCTACTGTGAATCAATTGGGGCTACTTCCACTTATGATGCACTGTTGGGTCTTGTGCTCCTGTTCCAGGGCTGTGCACTTTGGGTTTACAAGGTGCAACCATTGCCAAGAGCATGTGATAGCCAGAAAGCAAGAGCCAGATGTGCAACATTTATCTCTGGGGGAATACTCAGTGTAGCGTTTTCTAAAAGCACATAGTGCCATGCAGAAAACAGCATAAATGCATAAATGTGTGAAAGCACATGAAAGCAGGCAAAAGCATGTGAAAGCACACAAAAAGCACTCAAAAAGCATGCATAAACACGAAAAAGTGCACAAAAGTACTGAAGCAGCTGTACGGTCCAAAGGTGAATAGGAAGTGGTTGTTGTTAAAGGTAAAATTAAAGGAGGGAGTGTCAGCTATACATAGGAATGAGTGGATTGAAAAAGCTAACGACCTAGGCAATGCTTCATATTGCAGCTAAGCCTCATAAAATGCCCTATAAACAGTTTCCATGCCCAGGTGCAGACGGTGTCACACCCCAAACATGATTTGGGTAGTTTCCATGAAGAATAGTGCTTATAGGGCAAGCATCCTTGCTGCAGGACACTCCCCAAGGTCTGCTGACAAAGCAGAAGCTTTGCCCTTATTACCATTCCATCGGTTGTACAAGAAACCCCATTGTCCGCTATTGTTCAGTCAGCACCTTCTGGATTTATCACATTTTTCCCATGCTCTGCTATTGTTCAGTCAGCACCTTCCTGATTTGGACCTAATGTTCTCACATTTTCCCCATTGTCCACTATTGTTCAGTCAGCATCTTCCAGATTTATCACCTTTTTCCCATTCTTTGCTATTGTTCAGTCAGCACCTTCTGGATTTAGACTGAATAATCTCACACTTCTTTATTGTTCTTTTGTTTTACCATTGTTCTCCATTGTTCTCTATTGTTCTCTATTGTTTTCCAACTTTCTATTGTTCTCCTTATTGTTCTACACAGCCTTTCCCATTTTGGAAACTATACTTACACACACTCTTGCTTCTTTTCATTGTTTTATTGTTTTAGAGGCTTGGTAAGCCCATTGTTCTACCTTTTAGGAAGGGACTTCCATATTAGGTAGTCCATTGTTCTTAGAGTATAAAAGGGACCTGAAGTAGGCTCTGGAAGTCAGTTTTCCCCCCATGGATTACTCACCCCAGATTCACCTCGAGGTCAATACCTCTATATACACATCAATACAAGCCCAAGTTATACCATATATTGTCCAAGCTATTATCAAATAGTAATTCAAGTCTATCATTCTATCCATTTGTATTCAAGTAGTGCTTTCAGTCATCCTCCGATAGGATTGACATACGTATATTCAGTTCCTTGTAACTGACCGAGTAGTACATCCAAATACCACACCTTCAATTCTTGTAATCCTTCAATAGGATTGACATTCGTATATTCAGTTCCGTGCAACTGACCGAGTAGTACAACCGAGTACTATACTATCCGACCCTCGAATACCATTCTCAGTTTTTTGGGGTATTGCGTCCTACAAACATTCTTGTGGAAATATACCACTCCCAGCGAACACCAGAGACTCACCCATTCTACATTTCAAGTTCCGGTAGGATCTGGATGTAAAAGTAATTTTACGTGACAACGGTGCCTATCATCTCTCTTCTGTCCTCAGTCAATCCATTGAAAACCAGCTGGATATTTGCTCTGCATGTAGATTACTGTAGTCGATGGACATCTCCGAGCTTTTGGATGATTGTTGGGTGATAGTAGAGGCACTAGGCCTAAGTCCATTGCAATGAGCTGCTGGCAAAGGAGGAGGCCCTGTGAAGATATCATTGTAACCTCCGAATGAACTTGATGACTTTGGTGTGGATGTCAGTGGTGTAGGTGGAATGATGAGAGGGACTGGAGGAATAACATAGGGTTCGTGACATATAATGACAGTGGCCGGCCAAGCAATAGAGGAGACAGGTTGCAAAGGTATAATGTTTTCTTTGTCTTATAGAGGGCAGACTGGCTGATGAAGTCAAGAAACACTCCTTGCTGCTTGTCAAGGAAGGGTAGGGGTTGTATCTCTTTGTATCAAACAGTAAAGAATTAAAATGCCCACAACCCATGCACCAAAGACAGATGTTACAATGCCAACAAGGAGGAGAATTGTGTTATGGTCCATGTGGATGTATGACATTGTTGAGAAGGACTGGTGTGGGTGATCCAAGGCCCCCTAAGTGAACCCTCGCATCATAAACACACTTGCAGATATAGGATTTGTGTTTTTGTTTAGGTTGAACTCAACATCGAGTATTAACCAGAGTCATCAACATTGTTGAGAGGGACTGTGGGATGTGGGTAGGCAATAAATGAGGTTTGCTGCCTGCAAAGAATATTTATGAAAGTGGTGTTTGAAAAATGAATGTGGGAAGAAGTTGAAGAATTGCCATAGTAACATAACCTGTCAGGATCTGAAGCATGATGGAACTGAATAAGGTTTTAGAGTTGCCTAGGAGCCATTAATAGGCTGATCTGCCAAGTCATCCTACAGTCGCATTTGCTGAAAGTGCATAGTGCCAAGCAGAAAATAGAAAATATGCATAAGCACACAAAAGTGTGCAAAAAGTGCACATAAATGCAAAAAAGCACACAAAAGTGCTAAAGGAGCTGTCCTGTCCAAAGGCAGCTAGAAATATGCGGTATTGCCATATATGTCCTGTATGTGTGCAGAAAGGTGGGGAGCCATATCATTGCCTTCCAGGTGATAATCAGAGGTGAAGTGAATCTTCATGTCTAGGGCTTGACCTAGAGAGCAGAAGAAGTGGGAGATGAACTCAGAGCCCTGGTCACAAGTAACATGAGATGGAACTCCATGTTTAGGGAAGACATAGAGAATGAATAGATGTGCAAGCTGTTGCACAGTGATTTTGTTGACAGTAGAAATGAATATGCCTTGCTTGGACAATCTGTCTACAATGATGAGAATAGCAGTATGTCCATCAGAGTCCAGTAGCTGCTCAATGAAGTCCATGGAGATGGAGTTCCATGGTCTTTCCAGAATGGGTAGCTGTTCAAGGAATCTGTAGAGCTTGTGTCAAGGTGCTTCACCCCTTTTGCAGGTGGTACAGAAACTGCAGAAGTGTTGAACACACCCCTCTCAGTGTATTTGACTCAGTATACATGGGCCAGATGATGATGGCTATTGCCCAGTGTTGATGAGCCAGCTAACATGGGCCCATGGGGTGTCATAGCCCATGTTACAAGAGTGGGCTCATTATCTTCACATGTACCATACAAACAGAGTGGGCCCATGGGATATCTACCAGATATATTAGACCATGTATGATGGATCAGCCCATAGGGTCTCTATGAAACCATTGATGGGTGGGCCCATGGCTTGCCTAGATCATACATAATAGATGGGCACATGGGTTGTCATAGCCCATATTAGATGGGTGGGCTCATTGTATTCACATGAACCATACAAATAGAGCAGGCCCATAGCATAATCTGCCAGTACAACAGACCATGGATAATTGATCAGCCTATGGCTTGTCTCCCAGGACATTATACCTTGGGTAATGGATGGGCCTGGAGTCACCCGTACTGTAGTGATCTGTAAGTACATGTCACCTGTACCATAGTGATCCATAAGTACATGTCACCCATACTGTAGTGATCCATAAGCACATGTCACCCATACCATGATCCATAAGTACATGTCACCCATACCATAGTTATCCATACTACCACCTGTACTGTAGTCATCCATAAGTACATGTCATGGGGTAACCCTTCTGGACCTCTTGTCTCTTTTTTACTTCAATTGTCACTATATTAGTATGATATTCCGCACATGACCACAAACATGGATGGAGAATTGATTGAGATACAATGTACCAGCCTAATAACTCATTCCAAAAATTGATATTGCCATTGTGAAAGAAGTAACCCATCCAGACCTCTTGTCTCTTTTGCACTTCAATTGTCACTATATTAGTATGATATTCCACACATGACTGCAAAAATGGATGGGGAATTGATTGAGATACAATGTACCAGCATGATACCTCATTCCGAAAATTGATATTGCCATTGTGAAAGAAGTAACCCATCTGGACCTCTTGTCTATTTTGTTCTTCAATTCTCACTACATTAGTATCCTACAATGGGTATGATCATAAAATTGGATGGGGAATTGATTGAGATACCATATGCTAGCCTAATACCTCATTCTGGAAAATAATCTTGTCATTGTGAAAGAGGTAATCCATCTGGACCTCTTGTCTCTTTTGCACTTCAATTTTTACTATATTAGCATGATATTCCACACATGACTGGGAAAATAGATGGGGAATTGATTGAGACACAATATACCAGTCTGATACCTTGTTCCAGAAATTGATATTGTCATTGTGAAAGAAGTAACCCATCCAGACTTCTCATCTCTTTTGCACCTCAACTGCCACTATATTAGTGTCCTACAATGGGTATCATCATAAAAATGTGTGGGGAATTGATTGAGATAGTTCTGTCCATCCAGAGTTTTGCTCCAAAAATTGATATATTTATTGTAAGTGAACATGGTGACCTATGTACTTTCAAACTGCACTATGAAATAAAGCATAAGAATGCTTAGAATTAGCATAGAACAATCAATGGAACAGAACACTCAATAGAACAGAATAACCCACAGAATGGAACAACCTTTATATGACACTCTATCTCAATTTTTGCACAAAATGATTAACATAGCTGTTTATGACAAGGATGACATCACAGAACAGATGGCAGCAGCTACAGAATGGATGACTACAGAACAGAATACAGAATGGAGCCTGAAACAGATGACTACAGAATGGAGTATGGAACAGATGACTACAGAATAGAGTACAGAACAGATAACTACAGAATGGAGTACGGAATGGATGACTACAGAATGGAGTATGGAACGGAAGGCTACAGAACAGAGTATGAAATGGATGGCTATGAAATGGAGTACAGAATGGATGAATATCTAACAGATGACTATGGAATAGAGTATTGATGTTGCATGCCGCTGTTCGGTGTTGTTCACCACACCATGCACAGGTATCACCACTTGCCTTGCAGTCCAGTACATAGTGGCCATACTTTTGGCATTTGAGGCATCTTCTAGGCTCTGTTAGTTTTTTGTGTACATGGACATGCTTACCTTCGATAAATAGGCCTGCTTGGATTGCATTGTTGGCTGTGTTTCTGTCATTGAAGCCGATGATGATGTGTGCTACTTTTTGATTTTCATTACACAGGTGGGGCGGTTTGATGTATTTTGAGAAGGCGATCATGTCACCAACTATTCCTGAGTCTTCTTCTGCTTTTGCATGTGCATAGCTGGATCCCGCATCAAAGGTGGTGGGCACGAATTCTGCTATGACATAGTGGAGTTTGTTTTGGATGTTGGATGTGCCACCATAGTTTGCTATAAATGCTTTTTGGACATCTGGTTGCTTAATCCAGTAGCCAGCGTTCATCAAGTTGAGCTGATATAGTACGTTACCATTTTTTAGCTTCTTTGCTCCCATGAATGTTGTTCCCAGTGGTTTGTCTGCCACTTCTATTCCCATGAGGTCTAGGGTAGTGTTTGCCTTCGCTACTAGGTCCTTCTCTGTGAGAGTGTCAAGTGCATTGTCACTGGCTCCCAGGTCCTTTTGAATCATGATTTGCTTAACAGTTAGTTCTTCTCTTGCTACCACCGATTTGTGTGCTGGTGGTACATGCTGTTGTATGATGTTTGCATATGTCATCGGTTGGTAATTGAAGTTGGGGGCCATCATCAGTGCGTTTGTTCTTTTGGTATTTCTCTCTGTCAGTTCTTGTGTTGCTTGAGCCAGTTGGTCGGCATCCCCTGGAATTCGTCATTAAATTCATCCATTTTACCTGTAATCACCTTTGCTGCTCCTGTTACATGTTCAACGGCATCTCGCATGGTTTCCACACTGGATGAGAAGGTCTCTAGCTGTTCTTGTAGTTGCATCTTGACTATTGTTGTGATTTCATTGGCCATGTGTTGTGCTGTGGCATCAGCCATGAGGATTGCAATTGCCCTTATTCCGTCTGTTAGGACTTTTGGCATTCTCACAGCAGCTGTTCCGAGCTGCAGGAGGATGTGAGATAGGGTTAGTAAATCAGCAGGTTTACCTGGCAATAAGTATTCTTTGGTTGTGAGGAAGTTTATGGCTTCCTCCTTCGTCCATACATCTGTGTTTATGCTTTCTGCGTTCTCGGTGTCTCTTTGCGATCTTTTTGTGGATGTTGCTGCAGTTTTTTGCCTTGTTTGGGGCAGTGTGGGAGCAGGGGCAGCCCCTTCAGTGTATTTGGACCATTACAAATGGACCAACTAATGGTGGCTTTAAGCTGTGTTTAATGGTCCAGCTAATGTGGGCCCATAGATCACAATAGACCATAGTAGATGGGTGGGCTCATGTGGTAGGTATAAGGTCATGAATATAGAATGGGCTCATGGGTGATATGAGTACTGATATAGGCCATTTTTCATGAATGGGCCCATGCATCAAATCAATACTGTAGTAGACCATGTAATGGATGGGCCCATGGGTCATGTCAATACTGTGGTAGACCATGTAATGGATGGGCCCATGGGTCATGTCAATACTGTAGTAGACCATACAATGGATGGGCCCATGGGGTCATGTCAATACTGTAGTAGACCATACAATGGATGGGCCCATGGGGTCATGTCAATACTGTAGTAGATTATACAATGGATGGGCCCATGGGTCATGTCAATACTACAGTAGACCATATAATGGATGGGCCCATGGGTCATGTTAATACTGTAGTAGACCATATAATGGATGGGCCCATGGGTCATATCAGTGGACCCACCAAGGAAGACACAAGGGTCTCTGCAAAGTCATGTGGTATAATGGTGTATTGCATGGCATCCTTCAAAGGTTATGTTTTCTGTTGGGAGTACTGATCAAAGTACATTGAAGTGGTTGCTTTATATCTCATGAATTAACCTCACAGATATCTTCAGAAGGTTACATATGATGGATAATCAAATTGGAATCTAGCTAGAATCTCTTTTGTTACCAAGTATGAGAATATATCAATATACAAATCATTCAGACTGGCTCTGATGAGAAAGTTTTGGTTACTGTTGTCCACTCAGGTGATCTCATCCTCATCCTCTCATGAACCTTATCCCTCATGTATTGGGCAATACATACCCGGTTCCCATTGAT
>QLOJ01000270.1:0-20193 GCA_003313625.1 Tricholoma saponaceum
AAGACCGGGGAATTTCGTTTCAGGATTCCAGGAACCTCCGAGTTCTGTGGTTCAGGCGTACCTCACCGTGGTGGCGTCGCCAACTCGAGCGCCATGCGGGGTGCCTGGTCACTGGTGCCATGTTCAAGTTGGTTGCTCCATTCAGATTCAATGATGTCGTGCGACTATGTACTAGTCAAGCAAGTAACAGTGTCGTCGCAATAGTATACCGAAGATCTGCATCACACCAACCACACCATCCAAGTCAAGACAAGCACCAACACCATTCCCCACACCCACGGCCGGCGCGACTCCACCCCACAGTAATAACCAACACCACCACTCTCAGCCGACCCTCTAATCCCCTCAATCGTAGAATTCCCACTAAAAAAAGTCGACGTAGACCCCAACAGCACCAGCGCCACCCCAGGTCCAGGAACCTCAACCTCACATTGGTACCCCTTCTTACAATCCAACAAAACCGTCACCTGCGCCCCCACCAAATCCCCATTATCCCCAACCACCTGTCCCGCCCATGAGATATTCTTCGTTTCTAATACATCTGGGGCAGTTAGAATACGGATCTGCACCGTATCAGCAGAAGCGATGCCTGGAGAGAGTCTAAACACCTGCGACTCCTGGTTCTGATTCTGGTAATTAATAAACACAACCTTATCCAGAACTTTACGTTCACCCCCCGAGTCGTAGATGGCGTATCCACCCACCTTGGCAGTAGGGGAGGTATTGGAGTTGTTCAAGTTGAGATCGACGATGATGCTTCCTTGGGGACTACCCACTTCGGAAAGGAAGAGTGAGGCGTAGTATGTAGAACCGGTTTTCCATCCTGGGTTTGTGGGGGTTTGACCTGGAGTGGGAGGGTCGAAGAGGTTGTAGGTGACGTTGTATTCCCGGGTGTGGAGGTATACGGCGGTGTAGTTGATGGTGGAGGATTTGAGAGCTACGTCGATTGCCCAGAGGGTGGCGCCGAACTGTTTACAGTTTGATTGGTTGGTGAATAACCTGAAAGTATATTATGACTCGAACTCACAGTGTTGGAGATGTTGGAGCCACCGCAGGCGACGGTGTTGTATTCGGTCAATAAGACGGGTATGCCTGCCGCTTGGGCTCTTGCCATTCCTTCTTGTTGCCAATTCAGGAACGGACCGACTGTTGGGTTAAAATTAGCACATATACAATATAAGGATTAACGTTGGATACAAACCATTCATATGCGAAAGATAATAAGAGATATTGGTATTTTGCGCATCTGGACCCCCACATATTTGTTGAGGGTATCGCTGCACCCTAAAGGGTCCACGTTAGAAGAACGGCATTGAGGGTGTGGGTACTAGACGAACGCACGTGTAGTACTTGTAATTATCGTTGTCCAAGCCAGCGTCGAGTATCGTAGAGAGATTCCTGACTGACAGATTTCAATTTATCTCGAGCGTATGCAGTGGGGTGTGTTCTGAAAAACGTACCAAGCACAACAAATGGTTGGACCTCCCATTATTGGTTCTGACCCTGAGAGGAGGTCGTTATCTTGTAATTGCCCGAGAGTGTCTCTGACGTCTGCGACCTGATAAAGAATTAGCATTGTGGGATGGGAGTGATCACAGAGGTGACCTACGTATGTAGGGATACTATACCCGGCATACAAGTCGGGTTCCTATCACGGTATTTTAGTGTTAGACGAGCAAGAACACAGTAGACGTTCGAGTTCGAGACGTACATTCCCAAGCAACATTCCATCCAACCGAGCACCCAACATTTCTTCAGCATCTTTAGCCAGCGCAACAACGTTGCTCAGATTATCAGGGTGCTTCATGCTTAATCCGATCAAAAACTGCATGGGACCAACCACGTCCGACATTGCGTTCATAACGTCGAACAAGACAGGTCCAAAATCCACAGGGATATTGTTAAAGTACGCATCGGGGTCCGTCAATACGAGCATGGTGTCTCTTTTGGATGGAATATAAGTAGAGCTGGAGTCACGGTGATTGATCAGAGATTTGGACTAGTACCAAAAGAATAGGACTTCTCAACTCACATATCCATAGAATTCCCACCCACTCGTATACGCAGTGGTTTTGTCATGCGAACGGCGAGATTGTGAAGATAGTTTTCCATAGCGTGTGGGATAGTTTGAACGGATTTACCCCCTGCGTTTCAAAGTTACTTGTAAGAAAAAAGTCTAGGTGATTTTATTACGAAGCTCACAGAGAGTATCAAAAGAGCTGAGCTCCCATGAAATTCCAACAAAGTTGTCATACACAACATTGACCGCGCTCGCTGGGGGTTGCTTAGGGATGGACACGTTAAGAGGGTTTCCTCCGGCTCTTGCCAGTGAAGACTGTAATGTTACTGTAACAATCGAGCATAGGAATGGTAATGAACGTGGGAGGTGCATATTCCAAGAAACCGATGCCGGTGCGCAAACGCGTTTTCCGGGTCCGGGGGGATCATCATAGAAGTTCAAGTTGTCGAACAAAAGAGAAGAAGAATGCTTGGCCTTTGATGCCCAGATAACAAATTTAGACAAATAACACAAGCCTCGCTGGGGTTTTATGTAAACGGATTTGTTACCCTGGAAATCATGTTTCGTAGTATGTCATGGATATACATTGGAGCCAAGAATGCCGTTAATGCGGTGGATTCTCCAGTAAGAACGGAGAACGGGCGGGAGGGGTTACGGAGGCCTGAGAAGAGAAGTCACTGAGCTTAAGCGCTTAAGACCCTACGAATTTTCGTAGCCCATTCTGCTTCTTGTACAATCAGGATAGATGGCAATTGCGGCCCGAGTCGATGAGCAATCCTCGATGAGAGAAGGTCAAGTTCAGGTTCAAGTTGAAAAACAGAAGATTACATAATTGACCGCCTGAAGCGCTTTCGTTAGACAATCATCACTGGCAGTGCGACTCACAATTATTAGCGGTCTGAGACTCCAATGGAGGCAAGGTGTCTGATGACATCCTCTCCAATTGAGTAAACAGGGAAGAGAGCGAGAGGATGCAGGAGAGGGGCCAATCCCTGATTCCATGCGAGAGAAGCAACAAAGATTAAGCACATAGACAGTGTGAAATACTGAAGTCAACGAAATCACTGCGCAACAGCCACAGTTTTTGTAACGCAGGAGTTCCCGAGGACTTGCTGTCCTCGGAAAAACTGCGATGGCCACCATACAAATCCGATCGACTTCAGTCCTGGTCTTTGTCTTTGGCCCTATCGATGGACCTGTACAATAAGAATTTGTACTTCAACTTGAAGTTTATTTTTGCCAGTCAGATTTGTACTAGTATCGTGACTCTTCAACTGAATCAACTCCGAGGAGATCATTTCAAATTTAGTCGAGATTATTGGTGCGATACTTCGCTCGAGCTCGCTGCGGAGTCTTTTCTGAGTCTTTCTGTCATTTATTGGCATGGAGATGATAACTGTGCATTGATCGAACAGGTTATCATAAACGCGGGTCTCGACCTCACAGCAGAAGCATTTTCCTTGACGGCCCATTCTCTCATTACCTATTACTCTATACAGATTTCCGACTCGTGGACGACTCATCGGAGTCCATTGTGATAAACTCGGATATCATTTCGACCTATTATGGTACATGTCCGCAATGCGCAGGTTCAAATATCTCTTACATACCTTGGCCCGAGCATGAAATATTTTCCGATTAACGAAGGCGGGCCATCATTTGAATTGATGAACCTAACTCCGAATCCCAAGGCCATGATCTACATGCGGTACCCAAGATGATATCGTGCGGGCACTGATGTATTTCTATGAACGGCCCCGAATCGGACCAAATTTCTAGCCCCGGCCGTTCCTGTTCTTGAAGGGGCATCCGATGATTTGCCGCTTCACCCACGACTCGGATCCGGACAGCTCTATTTCGCAGGGATCCCGGTCTGTCGCACCAGGTGTTCAAGCGCACAAATGCCTACGCAGGGATATGGTTCATCTATGGCAGCAAGCTGGCTCGGTATGGTCACGGTGACTGGGCCTATATTCTCCTCTGCTGCTGGTATACAAAACCACAACTGCTGGAGAGTCAATGTATTTCATTTTAAATTTCCACCCACATTTGTCGGAGGGTGGTCTGTAATTACTAGGAAATTGCTGTAGGGTCTCGGATACTAATGGAATTAGTGAAGGATTCCACTCCTGGATTCCCCTCGGGAAATTAAAGCTGTCCTTATTCTTGGGGTTTGTATCCTTGCAGCAGCGCCGGCGGGGATAATGTGAATTATGGAGTTGCCCTGAATGCGTCACAAGAGATTAACCGAGATATAACATACCGAAAAGAGGAAGCAGCTTATAGTCTATGAGTCTGTCATTGATACTTCAAGTTATAATTAGGGTACTGAATGGGCACCAATGTCCTGAGTGGGGAGAGCGTGTGCCAAAAGGTTGGCATGATCTCCTGCGGGAGTGACACGTACCTATGATCCAGTTTCCAGGACCATTTGACACGATGCTGTCCGCCCTTCCTACGCAAAACAATTGGCATGGGAATTGAAAAAAGAAATCAGGGTTCCCACCATCGACAAATGAAAGCCCTTTTGTGGGTAAGGTGGCCCTTTGAATTTAAGCACAGAGCTGAATGGTGATGGTCGACCGTCTATGCATAAAAGACGTGGTATTCGGATTGACAGCATTGCAGGATATTAGCTCGAGGTGGCATAACCATTGCTACGATTTAGGCACCAAACACCGACGACTTACAAGTTCGTAAACACCAGACAGACAACAGTTGAGGAAAATCCTTCATGCGCGAGGTGGTTCGCAAACGCTCAATGGCCGAGGTTGACATTGGTAGGCTCTCTGGTGTTGTAATGGACTTTGTGTAAAATGGATCGTGTATCGGGCACCACACTGAGCATTCGTGTTGAACGGTTGGCTCCCGGTAATTCCACCAACACGTAGAAAGAGGTGTAGTGATGCCGGGGGAAGCGCCTGCCCCTCTAAGGCTCTCATGGTCCGAGGTTCAGTTGTAGACTAATGGAGATGCTAAGAAAACATGCACACACCCAGAAGATATCCGAATTATGGTCACTGGATGCCGTGACGATAGTACTATTTGCTAGGACCATTTGATATATTTGACATTGTCCCGATATGAATAACACTGGCACGATGATGTTAGAATAGAATAATGATACAAATGGATCCGCGTACTTGAATGACTGCCATGTCCAAGTCCCGCATATAGACAAGTATCGTACGGCAAAGCTGGCCCGGCCCAACGTCCCGAGTCGAATTCCCAGTTCCCTTCGAGGAATTCACTGAAGTATTGAAATAACTAGTGTCGCCGCGGCCGCCGGCCACAACGGCTCCGTCTCGCCTAGTACGAAGTCTGTTAGCAATATAACTATGCTAAACATTCTAAGAAGTTGGAAAGGACTTTTGGGTTGATCCAAGCAGTGAGCACTTACATCACTACCACGAGCAACAACCAAAGTCAAATCTTATTGAAACATTCCCTAACATTTGGGAAATGTGATAGTCGCAGGATGAAATGTACAGTGTAAGTTGACTGCAAAGCGTTCGATTAACGGGTCCATTCAGCGAGTCCACAGACAGATAACGCACAAGGTGTACTCCCATGGGCCATCTTCAGAACCAAAGTCACCAGAAAGCCCGGCTTTATGGTCGGGCCAGTGCCAATGCCACAGCACTAGTGAGTTGCTAGTGAGGTTCAATCCCTTCAGAGATCGAAGCGAAATTTACCAAAGTTACAAGATTATCTTGCTTCTCTAACCCAACACGACTTGACCACACCAAGCACATTGTATCACAATCGTTGCCACAAACTCGAGGAAAGCATTGTCATGGCCAGGAGGCGACCAATGTCAGTACAAATTTTGAATCAGCTACAACACAGTTTTGATCCGACGACCGAAGAACTTGAACAACTGTCAGGGCACTTACAAAAGTTGCTTACACGAGCCAAGATTGACCTGACCTTTTTGATTCATCCGCGAATTTGACCCTTGAGATTTGTCGACGACTCACGCCTGTCATGTGACACGTTCAAGTTCAAAAGTTGAAGTTTGAACTTTGCAAGCTTCTCCGAGTCGGAAGCTGTTTCGACAACTTTAAGTTCGAGTTCGACTCGGAGCAACCATCTTATATTGGAAGCCCCATTCACTGGTTTGACTCAATGCGTTCCTTCCTTTATCTTCCTTGGGTCCGTGGCTCACATTCTCATCACCTTTTCTTTCAAATAGATTATGATTGTTAGGTTTGGCTATTCCGAATTTCCGATGACTCGTGTACGATTCCTGGAGGCTTTACTATGTTTTGGTGTCTACGGGATATTAGTCTCGAGATGTGCACCAAACGTATTTCAAGCCTCAAATCCTGGCGAAGCTCCTGACGTTGTTGAACAATCGTCTCCTAACGGCCGTTCCATTCAAAAAGAAATTCAAACTCAAGAAGACCAACGCCAGCTAGACTTGCAAATTTTGATGAGCAACCAAGCTGGGACGATCTTGCCTTGAAAATCGCCAACCTGTTTAACATTCCACCCAAGAACATTGGTGTCGCTTTCATCGACAAACGCAAAGACGCAGTCACTCTCATCAACGACCAAGAGCTTCAGGATTTCTGCCCGGACTTTTACCAGTCTTCTGAAGAAGTAAAGTTTATCGTGCAGGATCTACAGACGTGAGTCCGCTTTCGGTTGATTCTTCCTCACAATAGTATTCATGGCTCTTGTTTCTGTTCCTCTCACCTCCTCTGCTGATCTCTCATATAACCTGCCTTGCGTTCTCGATCACCTTCATAACTTGCTGCCTACTTGCCCTTATTCGTCACTTCTCAATCAGTCCCAATCACAATCGCTTCAACTTGGTTAGCGGATTCCAATATGTCTGATCTATCTGAGACCAGTAAGCAACCAGCGGTCAGACCAGTAAAAACTGCTCAATCATCGATTCAGATGGCAAGCTCACCCTCTTTTGCCGGATTCTCAGCATGTCCTATAAGCCCTTCCCCGTCGATATTAGAAAACGTAAGACGGTGGGTCACCTGAACGATATGATAAAGGAGAAAAAGGGGCGTGCATTGGGTGGCATTGATGCCGACAGGCTCGATATCTGGAAGGTAAGCGCGTCTTCCTTGCATGTGTCGATTAGGAGATCTGACGTTGGGGAAGTTATCCTCACCCATTCCATGTTCTGAACTCAGCGTGGAGCTGGGATATGTACACGGACCGCAGGATATCACGGGCTGCATCAAATTAGACCCTTTGCATGAATTGTCAGAATATTTCTCGTCGCACCCTCGTAAGCACCTCCATATCGTCGTGCAACTGCCGCCCCCCTGTGAGTATTATCGTCGTCTCTTTATTTTGCCTTTTACCCGAATGATGCGCCACTCCCTATATTTCACAAACGTTTCATACTGTCCCCATTCCTCCGCTTCCCCTTTGTACTTTTCTCTTTAATGTTCGCCCATCTCGCTACCTTGTCGCAATACAGACAATCCAATTCCTCGTCCACGTTCCCCAGAATCTCCCGAGTGTCTTGCTAAATGACCCCGTGGGGAAGACCGCGAGACGCCGCGCATGCCCCCCACCCTCGCAACCCAAGTAGCATCGATGCAAACCAAGTGTACGTCATGTATCCTCCCCCTTCAACCGTTCTGTGCACCTTCATAAACAGCGATACCGCCACGCCATACAGTCATACACCGCCCAGTGGGACAGTGAAATAAAATCTGTCTCGGATTAAACTGTGGGTCATTCTATACAAGATCGGGCTTCACATCCACCATCATGTGTATTAATACTGTATCCTCAAAACCATTTTCATAAGACTTTCTGTTGAATTCGCTGCAGAATCTAGCAATCAGTGAAATTCTTTGTTATCAAGCTAAAACCGCCCAGTGGGACGCGTGACATCAAGGGTCTGATTAGCCATAAATAGAAACAAAGGAAGTGGTGGTAACGCTTGTGACCAAGCCAAAGGGAAGTCAGATAATTGCATTGCAACATCCACAATGTAGATGGCCCAAACTAATGTTGAAGCACTTGGGTATTGAGTACTTATTGGTGGATCTCCAAAAAACTGTGGTGAAAATGGCTTTGCTGTTGTGGAAATTCACAATTAGCATATTTTGGTCAGGTATTTATTGTCTCATACGTGCATCTTCCACTCTCTTGGTCCCTGGTCATTCATAAAAACAGGTGTACAATGTGTTTACATTTAGGAAAAAACTCCGAGGCAATTGGATGGCTGAGTGAAGAGAAAAAGCCAGGTGTCCCACTGGGTGGTGGTATCCCACTGGGCGGTGTATGACTGTACTTCACAAGAGACCATGACTGCAATGGCTGCAGCGCTCAAGCCCTTCATCCAGTAGAACATGACACTCATTCAATTCAGATCCCCAGATCTGTTCGCCGCTTTATTGACATTGAAGCTGGGGTGGACGATGGAAGTAATTCGGAGAGTGAGAGCGGGGAATGGGATCGCGGTTTGTTACTATTCTCTGGGATGGGCTATTGCTTCTCATGGACACAAATCCAGACAACTTCATTGACGACAGGGTCCATAGCCTTGATCAGAACATTTCTCTGCAGCATGTCTCATGGAGGGATCTTCCCAATCGAGAGGAGGGACTGGGCGAATTTTTAACTGGGATTTTGGAACGCTCTCGCAGCGCAGCACAGCGGCGCGCTCCCTCACCCGACAATAACAATACATCCACCAGACATACCACTACCCTCTTAGAGGAAATGGCGAGATCACCCACCACCTACTTGGCGGAGGGGAAATTGGACGGATATCTCAACTCCACTCGACCTGAGGACTTGGTTACAGATTGTTTGCTCCCGATACGGTGTGTGTGCCTTCCCGCAATCGTTTTCATGGCGGATGACTAATCTAAATTTTGCTTGGTGCAGCCATCTATTTGCCATCTCTGGTTCTGGAAAGACTCGCCTTTCACTCGAGGGGCTCTGCCACAACTGGGGATTTTACATTTCATGCAGAGGCGGCTCGCAGAAACGGGCAGCTGGCTCCCATGACTTTGAATTGGCGACCAAGATAATTGAATTAATGAGTCAGTGGGACGAAAGCATTGGCACGGGCGAAGCCGACATTACCAAGAACGTCAAGGTGGCACGTCGTGCCTTTGCAATGCTGATATGTGCTCGTGTCTTTGTTCTAAATCACGTTTTGAAGAAGCTGCCCATTGGTACGGATGCGATGGTAGCCCGACGGCGATGGGTCCTTGTTCAAGCCATGCCCCCCTCCCTTCGATATCCCGATGACATTTTTGCCGTTGTCGAAAGCCTCCGTTCTGCTGACACTGGGGTCATGCTCGGGCTTGCCGAGTCCATGTTAGACGAGATGGCGCAGATAGTGGGAAAAGAAAATTTCCCAAACGAGGAGCTCTTCGTTGTAGTCGACGAAGCCCAAGTGGCTGCCGAGTATCTGGAGGAATCTTTTCGTTCCTTCACCACAGGGCCTGATAAGCGCTCTGTTCTGCATGCGTTCTATAGGTTTCTTTGGGACACTAGAATCTTTCGGGGGGTCATACTTGCTGGAATCGGTCTATCGATGAAGATGGTGCAGACGGTGGTGTCTTCTCGAAGGGCGCAAATCATGGACACACGCCCAAATCCAATTGTCTTTGTTGAGGCCGGGCGATTCACGAAGGATGGGACAGACCATGAGAACTACATATGCAAGTACCTTTCTCTTTCTCCCAGCAGCGTCTCCGATCAGCGATTGCTTGAGCAAATATTCTATTGGTTTTCTGGACGGTGGGCACAGCTTTCCTTGTGAGACGCAACACTGATGTTTAATTCCTAAAGTTACCGATTTACAGCCAGCCTGATCGAACTACTACTCTTCACTCAACCGGACTCACGGCACTGTGTTCTTACTGCCTTTGTTCAGACTTTGACTGGGTTCACCATCACTGATGCTATTGATCTAGAGGAAGCAGAACCGCCCCTCACAGCTGACACGCTTAATCTGATGCAGTATTATGCACAGGTCGATTCTGCGGATCATCTCTTCGAGAAATCTGATGGTACGTATAATGCCTTATATCGTGCTACGGACTTCCTAACACACTGTCCGCTATCCGCTAGAAAAGGACTTGATATCAGACGGTAAGTGTAGTGCGTTATTGAGCCACGGACTTCCTAATACTCAGTCCACTAGGAAAAAACTTGATATCAGACAGTACGTGTAGTGCCGTATGGAGCCATGGACTTCCTAATACTCAATCTGCTAGGAAAGGACTTGATAAAGTGCCTTTTCCATGCTCTCATGAGGTGGAGAATTGGAAGTCAAGCTACGTCCCTTCTCATCGAAGGTTACATGCACGAGACAGTTGTGCTGGGTATCGGTTACTTGGAGAAGATTGGACCCTCTCAAACATTGGACCCGAAGATCAACTATCCCGTCTATCTTTGCGAGCCACTAGTCGTTCTATATCTGAGTTCAGTCCTCGAAAAGCACTCATGGACCACGAATCAGGCATGGATTACTGACGCATTCCGCACGGCTCGCAACAGCTCGTCGCTAGATTCATATTCGAAGAGGCCGTGCTTCTAGTGCTCTTGCAGATGTTCGGCGGCAAAACTCGCGCCCTATCCGATATTTTCCACTGCAACCAGCCCTGGGGCTCGAGAAAGGTGGCTTTGGTGGCATTGAAACCGGTGTAATGCAGAGCTGCCCTGTATCGTGGACTTCAGGTAGCTCCGACCGCTTGTGTTTTAAGGCTACATCTCCTGCCGACGTTCTCAAATTCCTCAATAATCCTGATGGAAAGTGTTGGACACCCCGATCCTACTAGTCCATGTCTCGTCGCAAACCGCTGCTAGGACTATTCTCAAGGCCCAGACCAGACTTCTACCAGTATATGCCGAAACTTGTCCGCAATATCTTTGGTTACTCTCTGAACGTCTCAAGGGGGACAACTATGACGGTGAGTTATATCCTCCTTTCCAGTAACGGGTCATGACACTGCACTGGGAGCAAAGGCTGTTTACTCGCCCCCGCCATGAGATTCGCCTGAAGATCCAGAGGCGATCCGGAGGGGAATTGCCAACGGGACATTCACCACTTTTTCATCCGACCACGCAGCCACAAAGTGAGTCCTTCAACTTCCAACCATGCCACTGAAAACCAATTTGACACCTAGATTCTACGCTGACGGTGGAAAGAGGCTGGGTATCGTCGACGGAAAAGCCTTGTTTACCAAGATCCCGAACGGTCTACCGGGGTTGGAGACAAGGCTGCCGTTGTTATACAAAGGCGTGGAGGAGGGCCGTATCAGCGTCTACGACTTTGTCAGGGTGACCAGCAGCAACCCTGCAAAATTCTACGGCCTTGCTAGCAAGGGCACGATTCAGCCTGGCAAAGACGCGGATTTGTGTATTTGGTACCCCAGTGGCAAGATGAAGCCCATTCAGCTTGATAATACGATGCTGAACCATGATATTGACTACACGCCTGGGACCGTGATAATAGGGGCTTGACGGGTAGCGTTGGTAGCGGACAATTTATCAAACGGACGGGCAGTACGCTTCCCGGGCCGCGCAACGTGTTTGTCAACGAGTGGAGGCCGCCAATGTAGCGATCGTCGCCATACTCAGCGTTTGATGTATAAATCTACCGACGTAAATTACAAAGAGTACCCTCAGAGTGCAATGGCGACGTACGAATAAAGGAGACACATTCGCATGTAGCATCTCCAGGCGAGTACGGATCTATAATACGCCACAACAGGACGATCGTCACCGGCCACCCCAGCCCCCGAATACGCCTACTGAAACAAACATGAGCCCCATCAGCTGCAAAACGCGTTTGAGACCGGATTCGTTCCGCACACGGTCCATAGCACGGTCCTCCTCCTCTACCTTTCTGCGCGGAGTGCCCCGAAAGCTGAGATGCGGTGAAAACCGTTGGTGGGGCGAACGCTCCGGGTGCGGACGATTGTAAGCCGACCATTCAGGATTGTAGTAGGAACTGCGGGTACGAGAAGGATGTTCCCAAGCGTATGTTGCACTAGAACGAGAACTTGACCGAGTTGGTGGTGTGTGTGGATTGTACACGTGGCTTGCTGATGGAGTGCGCCTTGGCTGAGGAAGCAGAGTGCGGTCATATGCACGGCTAGAGAAAATAAGTATTGAGAGATTATAACGAAAGCGTAAGACGTACCGTTCTCTATCATTACTTAGGATTGCGTACGCTTGGCTTACAGCACTAAAAATGTCCTTTGAGCGGGAATCGTCTGAGACATCGGGATGATGCTTTTTGCTGAGCTACTGGTGGGAGACACGCTTATTACTTGACTCCATAACGTAGGCTTTGGACAGTACCTTGTAGAAATGGGACTGTAACATTTGTGTAACATAGGGAATAAGTGATAAATTGTAACTCGGTTGAATTATAAAGAACCTTGATCTGTGATTTAGTTGCGTTCTGCTGGACTCCGAGAGTTTTATAGTGGTCGTTGTTGGAATATGACCAAGAGAATGGCCTAGTCCATGAAAAAGTGTGTGATTTCAGCCTGTTGCAGAGCATGACGGTGGTGGTCAGTTATTTGGTCGCACCGTTTGATTTCAACAAGGGGCTGCCACTGCAGTCGACGGCTTGTCTCTACCAAACATCCCTGATTATCAACAACTGCTGCACATTGGCTTCTTTTCTGAAAGGTCATGTACCTATAGTAGATATGCAACCTGTTGTCTTTTGAAGGTAATGTTCTTTCCTCCAAGACTTTTGCGAACTCGCTAGCTGACATAAAGTAGGCTGGTGGAAAAGCGAGGCACTTTATAAAAAGACCAACTTGATCGACTAGGAATATAAAAACGAAAGTACAGGACATCTTCAAAACTATTCCTAGCGTACTACTCAAGGGTCCTCAGGTAGATCGACTGCACCTTCAAGACGAGTAACGCGCTACTTCGGGATATCGACTGCATGGTCATAAATCCATCCAAGAACCTTTTCAAAGTTCCGGCATTTATGCAACGTACTGAAGTTGGGATATGGATCACCGTAGCCATGGACCCATTCATAGGTGATCACACCTGTGTCGGCGATGCACATCAAGTTTTGCCTCAATATCTCGAGGCAATGATCTCCAAGTTGATCGGTCAGAGGACTTGATTCACGATAGCGAACATCAGGATGAGTGCTCACCTACGTGAGTCCTGATAGTTTCGGGGGTCTGCTGGAAGAACTTGTCGCGGGGTTCGTAGTAATCTTTGTAAGTAGCTTTGCGCAGCATGTCCTGTTGGATTCGGTGATAAATCTACCGGATCTGTCGTATCAAACTTACTAGACAACGCAGTTGGTGTACGACTTCAATCATGACCATGTACCCCCCGCCGTCTTCGTCACGGAACCTTACTGTCGATGGCCGTATCTGTGAACCAGCTCTCAAGATCGTATCCCGGTCTAGCCGGATAGGTGTCGCTGATATTCAAGTGCGAAGGATCAGGGCTAGAGTGAACAGTTATTCATACAAAGCTACGTACGGTTTTTTGCAATTCTGCCCCAAGCAGCATCGACATTGTCATTTGGCTGTCCCCGGTAAGGGGATGGCCAGTCCAAAGTACCATTGAACACTACAGTGTCGTATTCAATAGCTTCCAGAGCAGGTGCTAGGATAAATTACATAGCAGGTGAGTGACCGCGCTCTATGGTGATACCGACTGATAGTCACTCACAGTATGTCGACAGCTGCTTTCCACACTGTATATCTGTATAAGGTTTGTTGACGGAGTAAAGGAAGAACAAGAGAGAAAAGCAGAGAAAAAAGCCATTTGCAAGCAAAATACGCCAGGGTTGCTCGCGGGAGATAACGGGAAACCGAGAACCATCCTCCTGACGCCGTTGTAATAGTTTCTCCAACGATATGTTAGGATCGTTGTCCGAGTACTGGTTAACAAGAGAGTAAACTGCGGTGTTCTTAGATTGGAGCATCACTAGCGAAGTAGGGTGAAGTGAATAAGGAAGAGGGATCTGCGCAACTAGACTCCCTCCCTAGGGTAGATCTTATGTTGGCAGTCGTGATAGAATGTGATGCTGTAAGATTCGGACGGAACTAATAATCTGTCAGTTCTTGGTCAGTTCATCGATCATTCTCGTTTGGTAACTTGAACTTCGGTTGTTTTCTAGTACTTAATATGCGGACCTGCGGTGCTTTATCGCCACCACTTCGGACTCCATGATCTTTGTATCTCTGCGTGTTGTCGCAAGTATCGTTGCGATGGATTGGGCCCGGGTCTTCGTTATGCATGTGTTGAATATAGGTCCATCAACTGATAGCAGAAGATCATTGAATAACGGTTAAGGTCTGATCTCTCATCCTCTGCATTCCAACTTCCAAGTCTTTAGGGATGCCGCAGTCTACTCCGTATTCCAGTCTCAACGAACTCAGCACATCCTCAGATAACCTGATATTACAGTCTCCGGATAGCAGTGACTCCAATATTTACCCGACCGCCAAGCAGTTCTGGCGCTGTCGGCTGCTTTGGTTGGCCAATGGCCTCGTCTTTTGTTCTGCTCTCGCTGTCTTGGTTTACTCCGTCATAAGTTTTCCTACGGACATACAGTGTGGAAGGCAATTATCCGCGTACTGTACGTACCTTTGATTCGATATGGCAGAACCCCTTTCGTGTTCACCCTCTAGCCTGCCCCTAGCTCCCGCCCTGGATGGCATCGAGTACGTGGACATCAGGTTCAACGGCACCCTAACAGCACCCTCCATTTATCCCTGGTCCTGGTTAGATGATGCCTATTTCAGCCTCTCGGGAGATCGTACGCATATTTGCATTGTAAACGCTCACTCCACTTTGACCCGTTGTTCTTTCTTCCTGATGTCTAGCGGGGTCGATTCGGATTTCTGAGTATACTGTGCTGCAGGCCGGAAAGTCGAATAGGTCCTCCACGGTCAAATACAAAGAAGAAGATGGTGGCGGCTATAAGGCTACGATCGAGTACTCACACCAGCTACACTGTTTGGTAGGCAGAATCTTCCTTGATACATTTCCATGCATAGTTCCCCATAACTGCCCCCCCCTGCAGAATCTCCTGCGAGAAGTTTTTTATGGAGACTACTACGAAAAACAAGAGGATTCTGAGGCCAGCCCCGAGACGATCAAAATTCACAATATTCACTCAGGTAAGTCTTCATCATGTGAACTCATTCACACGCGAACAAGGTCCTGATGCTTGGTCTGCAGATCACTGCATCGAGATGCTGCGACAGGTTTTCATGTGCAACGCCAACACTGGCGTTATCACTTACGAATGGGTCGATGGCCTCCACGATCCGCATCCCAATTTTAACACCTTGCATCGATGCAGAAACTTTGACAAGTTGCACAGCTGGACCCTTGCTCACAGTTCCATGGTACCTATGTCCCGTGTTACGCGCTTAGCAGACACAGTCGATCTCCTTAGCGAGCCTTGAGCACACAGATGACCGGGGAGGAATGAAGTGTTACTGTTGAAAACGTTGTTAACACTTGCGGATTTGATATAGTCTTTGGTTCCAGTGTGCGTGATCGGTAGCATTGCTATCAAACTCTTTATGATTATTCAATGTTCTTAGTTTGTTGAGGAACACAAAGGGAATGTAATGAATTTGCTTAGCATGTTTTTTCTATGTATGCTTAAGGACAAATACCTTATGAGATCCACATTTAGTTCTTGTGTATCCGATAGGTATATGGTGCAATCCCCCCAGTGAGGGCGCTTCGCTTTCCAAATGTTCCAATTTTGGACACATCCCATACATCGGAGGGCAAGGGGCCTGTCCCCAGCCAACGTTAAAGCCCCGACTCCTGCCGAGCAGCCGTCAGACTTAACCTGACCAACGTGCCAACAAAAGTGATACGTTAAGTAAAAAGACGAGTTCCTCGTACCTCGGACTCGTAATTTCAAGCCTCAAAACCTGGCGACACGATGAGCACGTGATCTGTTACGACTCCTACCATGATGTCGTTGAACAATCGTCTCCTAACGGCCGTTCCATTCAAAAAGAAATTCAAATTCAAGAGGACCAACGCCCCAGCTAGGCTTGCAAATTTTGATGCGCAACCAAGCTGGGGCGATCTTGCCTTGAAAATCGCCAACCTGTTTGACATTCCACCCAAGAACATTGGTGTTGCTTTCATCGACAAACGCAAAGTCGCAGTCACTCTCACCAACGACCGAGAGCTTCAGGATTTCTACCAGCACTTTGATCAGTCTTCTGAAGAAATAAAGTTTGTCGTGCAGGATCTACGGACTCCTGATCGTGAGTCCGCCGCTTTCAGTTGATTCTTCCTCGCAATACCCATGGCTCTTGTTTCTGTTCCTCTCGCCTCCTCTGCTGATCTCTCATATTACCTGCCTTGCGTTCTTGATCACTTTCATAGCTTACTGCCTACTTGCCCTTGTTCATCACTTCTCAATCAGCCCCAACCACAATCGCTTCAACTTGGTCACCGGATTCCAATATGTCTGATCTATCCGAGACCAGTAAGCAATCAGCAGCCAGACCAGTAAAATTGCTCAATCATCGATTCAGATGACAAGCTCACCCTCTTTTGCTGGATTCTCAGCATGTCCGATAAGCCCTTCCCCGTCGACATCAGGAAAAGTAAGACGGTAGGTCACCTGAACGATATGATAAAGGAGAAAAAGGAGCGTGCATTGGCTGGCATTGATGCCGACAGGCTCGATATCTGGAAGGTGAGCGCGTCCTCCTTGCATGTGTCGATTAGGAGATCTGACGTTGGGGAAGTTATCCCCGCCCATTCCATGTTCTGAACTCAGCGTGAAGCTGGGACATGTACACGGACCGCAGGATATCACGGGCTGCATCAAATTAGACCCATTGTACAAATTGTCAGAATATTTCTCGTCGCCCCCTTACGAGCACCTCCATATCGTCGTGCAACTGCCGCCCCCCGGTGAGTATTCTCGTCGTCTCTTTGTTTTCCCTGTTTGACTGAATGATGCGCCACTCCTTATATTCACAAACGTTTCACCTTTGTACTTTTCTCTTCAATGTTCGCCCATTTCGCTACCTTGTCGCAATACAGACAATCCAATTCCTCGTCCACGTTCCCCAGAATCTCCCGAGCGTCCTGCCAAACGACCCCGTGGGGAAGACCGCGAGACGCCGCGCATGCCCCCTGCCCTTGCAACCCAAGTAGCATCGATGCAAACCAAGTGTAAGTCATGTATCCTCCCCCTTCGACCGTTCTGTGCATATTCTTCAACAGCGATACCGCCACGCCTTACTTCACAAGAGACCATGACTTCAATGGCTGCAGCGCTCAAGCCCTTCATCCAGTACATGACCTACTTGGCGGAGGGGAAATTGGACGGATATCTCAACTCCACTCGACCTGAGGACTTGGTTACAGATCTCGAGGTAATCCTACCCTCCCGTCCAATGCTCCTCCTCCATGACCTGGGCACATACCCAGACAAGGAGCAGATTCAAAGCTTGTTTACTCCCGATACAGTGTTTGTGCCTTCCCGCAATCGTTTTCATGGCGGATGACTAATCCAAAATTTTGCTTGATGCAGACATCTATTTGCCGTCTCTGGTTCCGGAAAGACTCGCCTTTCACTCGAGGGACTCTGCCACAACTGGGGATTTTATATTTCATGCAGAGGCGGCTCGCAGAAACGGGCAGCTGGCTCCTATGACTTTGAATTGGCGACCAAGATAATTGAATCAATGAGTCAGTGGGACGAAAGCATTGGCATGGGCGAAGCCGACATTACCAAGAACGTCAAGGTGGCACGTCGTGCCTTCGCGATGCTAATATGTGCTCGTGTCTTTGTTCTAAATCACCTTTTGAAGAAACTGCCCATTGGTACAGATGCGACGGTAGCCCGAAGGCGATGGGTCCTTGTTCAAGCCATGCCTCCCTCCCTTCGATATCACAATGACATTTTTGCCGTTGTACTCAAAAGCCTCCGTTCTGCTGACACCGAGGTCATGCTCGGGCTTGCCGAGTCCATGTTAGTCGGGATGACGCAGATAGTGGGAAAAGAAATTTTCCCGAACGAGGAGCTCTTCGCTGTAGTCGATGAAGCCCAAGTGGCTGCCGAGTATTTGGAGGAATCTTTTCGTTCCTTCACCACAGGGCCTGATAAGCGCCCTGTTCTGCATGCGTTCTATAGGTTTCTTTGGGACACTAGAATCTTTCAGGGGGTCATACTTGCTGGAACCGGTCTATCGATGAAGATGGGGAAGACGGTGGTGTCTTCTCGAAGTGCGCAAATCATGGACACACGCCCAAATCCAATTGTCTTCGTTGAGGTCGGGCGATTCACGAAGGATGGGACAGACCATGAGAACTACATACGCAAGTACCTTTCTCTTTCTCCCAGCAGCGTCTCCGATCAGCGATTGCTTGACCGAATATTGTATTGGTTTTCTGGACGGTGGGCACAGCTTTCCTTGTGAGACGCAACACTGATGTTTAATCCCTAAAGTTACCGATTTACAGCCAGCCTGATCGAACTACTACTCTTCACTCAACCGGACTCACGGCACTGTGTTCTTACTGCCTTTGTTCAGACTTTGACTGGGTTCACCATCACTGATGCTATTGATCTGGAGGAAGAGGAACCGCCCCTCACAGCTGACACGCTTAATCTGATGCAGTATTATGCACAGGTCGGTTCTGTGGATCATCTCTTCGAGAAATCTGATGGTACGTGTAACGCCTTATATCGCGCTACGGACTTCCTAACACACTGTCCGCTATCCGCTAGAAAAGGACTTGATATCAAACGGTACGTGTAGTGCGTTATTGAGCCACGGACTTTCTAATACTCAATCTGCTAGGAAAGGACTTGATAAAGTGCCTTTTCCATGCTCTCATGAGGTGGAGAATTGGAAGTCAAGCTACGTCCCTTCCCATCGAAGGTTACATGCACGAGACAGTTGTGTTGGGTATCGGTCACTTGGAGAAGATTGGACCCTCTCAAACATTGGACCCGAAGATCAACTATCCCGTCTATCTTTGCGAGCCACTAGTCGTTCTATATCTGAGTTCAGTCCTCGAAAAGCACTCATGGACCACAAATCAGGCATGGATTACTGACGCATTCCGCACGGCTCGCAGCAGCTCGTCGCCCGGATTCATATTCGAAGAGGCCGTGCTTCTAGTGCTCTTGCAGATGTTTGGCGGCAAAACTCGCGCTCTATCCGATACCTTCCACTGCAACCAGCCCTGGGGCTCGAGAAAGGTGACTTTGGTGGCACTGAAGCGCAGGGTCGATGGTGTAATGCAGAGCTGCCCTGTATCGTGGACTTCAGGCAGCTCCGACCGCTTGGGTTTTCAGGCTACATCTCCTGCCGACGTTCTCAAATTCCTCAATAATCCTGATGGAAATTGTTTCCTTTTTCCGGATAACCATATGTGTCCCGATCTCTTGTGCTACCTTCAAGACGACGAGACCAAAGAGTTGATTCTTCTCGCAGTGCAAGGCAAACTCTCGGTGTTACTTGATTCACAGTCCTGGCGGCGTGCCTTGGATTCTGTTACACTCCAATTCTTCTACACGGCCAATGTGTGTATCAAACATATGACTTTACAAAGTTCCCGCACTCATCCTCTATTTCTGCATTATAGACGAAGGACAGCAGGGTGCAATATGCCCCATCAGCGTATCCCGGTCTTTCGAATGATATCACGAATGTCTTGGAGTTGATGCTAGGGTCTGCGGAATACAAGCCTTTGGTCGACGATTATCGTAAAAAACTCGGCAGCTCTACAGCATTCGACCAGAAATTTGTGTCTCAACCACAACGCCAAACGCCCAGGTACCTACGAATTATTGCAACTCCTGATGACGAACAAGCACAACGTATGAAAGCGGAGTGGAAGGGTGATGTGGGGGTTTTGCGGTGGGAGTGTGTGCGACAGTATCTTGGCTCAATGGCAGATGGTGTCAACGTTTGAGATTAATGGCATGGCGGTTGGTTGATATGTATGGCCCAGGCCTTTAGTATCATGATGCATCACTAAGATGACAATGTATTAAAGTAGAATTTACATGCAGAAGAAAATGTCTCCATGGCAGTTGGTATGTATGTGATCCTTGAATATTACTACGGGACAGGGATAGTTACAAGCACTGGCAGGAAAAACAAATCAATACAAAAAAAGAGTGTGGGTCCTAGGAGATAAAATCGGCCAGAATGTAGGAGATAACAGGA
>QLOJ01000275.1:0-13695 GCA_003313625.1 Tricholoma saponaceum
AAGGATGCTTGCCCTATAAGCGCTATTCTTCATGGAAACTACCCAAATCATGTTTGGGGTGTGACAACGGAAGTCCCTCATCTGTCTCGATATCCCAAGGGGGAGATGAGTGTTGGCATTGCATAGGTTGATTGTGTCCGTGCGCATTCGGTACTATCCATACCTATCACGTGCTTCTTCGATACTACCGACTCCTTCTCTCGTCTGCCTCCTCAGTTGTCTTCATTTGTCCCTGACACTGAGGAGGTATGTATCTATGTTTTTTCCTCCTTGTATCTTTTGCTCACTATGTACCATAGTTCCCTGTCCTCGTTCTAGGTACAAATACAGTTGTCTTCATTTGTCCCTGACACTGAGGAGTTCCCTGTCCTCGTTCTAGATTGCTGCCAGGTCTACAGGTTATGGGCCCCGCCCAGTAGCTTTTTTTTTTTTAGAACAGACAGTGACCTCAGGGACTTCACAACTCAAGAAAAATCTGTTGCGTGGACACTCACTCCACTCTTTTTCGTCGACATTATGTTTTTTACACCTAATCGGCTCTTTGGTCTTGATCACTCCCGATCAAATTCATCTTGTACTTTTTACAGTACTCACCTCGGCTGTATCTCTCATTTCGGCCATTTTCCGCTACGATCGGTCAAGATCAGACACTTTAATCCTTATTCCATCGCTGTGGCAACATCTCCGCTGTTATCTCCGTTTATCCGATGACCTCTCATCCCCGATCGCGTTCACTTACAACCTCGGATATGGATTTTACATCTGTTGCTCAAGCTCACGACGCACGTTGCCCAAAATGCCAATCGTCAAGACGTCTCCCTTGCCACGCCGGCCCCTCCAGGTCCTGCCTTCCCTGTCCTTCCTGAATTTACTTTTAATATGCCACGCGATTTTCTTCCTGCTTCTAGTAGTTTCCCTTACCGTGTTTGTCGATCTGCTCCTTATCTTCGTACTAATGAGAATTCCATTCATTCCTCTGTCCCGTTTTTTGCTCCACAACCTTTTCACCCTGTAGCCTTTACTGCTCCACCTCCCACTCCTTTTGATTATGTTCCTCCTGTTGCTGAGAATATCCCACTTCCTCCATCTGCTCGTAATACCACTCCCCTTTCTTATGTTACTCATATTCCCACTCCTCCTCGCGCTCTATCTGCTTTAAATAATTGTTCTTTTTCTCACTCGTTATCTCGCACACCTTCTTCTTACATTACTCAGCCCATTACACCTGATCATCATTCCCATCATGCTGAGCGCCATGATACTCCTCCTCATATCATTCCTCCACACATTCCTCCTCCTGCTCCTCATCCTACTCCTCATCATCCTACTCCTCATCCTCATCCTACTCCTCATCCTCATCTATATTTTCCCCCTCCTGCTGTTTCCCCTCCTCACTCATACCTTCCTCCTCCTCCCCATCCTCCTGCACAGTTTTTGCCTCCTCACCCTTCCCCCATTGTTCCTCTTCGACTTCCTCCTGCTAATTATGTTGCCCCCCCTGCTGTACCTAATTATTTACCTTTACCTGCTTTCCCTGCTCCTGTTATTGTTCGTGATTCCAATGCTTATCCTTCTACTACACATATTCCTATTCTTGAAGGCAGGTCCAATTGGGGCCAGTGGTTTGAGGTGGTTGTCGGCACGATACAACATTCTGGCAACTTCTCCCACATTTGCGATGAACCTCCAGCCAATGTCGAATATTTTGACCTGGGTAACTTCCCCACTTACCCCCCTTTGTTACCCGAACAGTATACAGCAGATGATCTTGCTGTTTTCAATGCCTGGTGGAAAGCTGATGGTATCACTTCTTATATTATCACATCTCGTCTTTCTGCTGAGGCAAATGGACTACTCCCTCCCCGTCGCAATGCCTGCCACAGTCAGCGTACTGCCCACATTGCGCTCGAAGCTCTTAAACGTGCCTATGGCCTTGGTGACCTAGCTCATGCCGGTCTTTGAGGGAATGGCTCTTTGCTTACAGACCTCCGCTTTCCAAGATTGAATCATATGTTCGCACTTGGCGTACTACGATTGTCCAACTTAGTTCTGCAGGTCACCCTATTCCCCACACCGACATTTTACAGAAGTTTGCTGACAATCTTCCCGAGAACATGTCATACATTACCATCTGTGATGACATTCATCGCATCCTCAATGGTCATCTTCAAGATCTCCCCACTTCCGAGGAAGTTGCGGATCGTGTTATGAACACTCATTTCAATTACCTTCGCATGCATCCTAATACTTCCCTTGTTCCTGGTCGCAGTCACTCCACCACCTCTATTTCTGCCAATGCTGTCATCTCCCCTCCCCAAGTTCGCCCTGTCTGCACTAATCCTAACTGTGGAGAGACTGGCCACACGACTGAACAGTGTTGGAAGCCTGGTGGTGGAAATGTCGGTGGTCGTGAGAAGTTCATGGCTGATAGGGCAGCCAAATGAACTGCATCGAAGCCTGTGGCTCATGTTGCAGACATTGGTATGGCAGATATTTCTGAGGTCGTTGACGATCCTCCTTTGGACAATGATCCTGATGAGTTACCATCTATTGCTGCACCTGTATTCGTACCCGCCAATGACAAATTCCTTTTTGAGCTTTACTCCCCGTGGCAGGATCTTAACTATGCATTCATTTCTACACCCTTGCTTGATCTACAACGTGACCAACCACTTGCATATGCCGCTGCACTTCAACGTTTCAATACTATCCTTGACTCTGGTTGCACAAATCATATTGTCAAGGACCGTTCCTTCTTCTGGACATACAACCCTTCACAGGCTGTCCCTGTGAAGACGGCTAATTGTGGTGTCCTTACCACACTTGCCCATGGTGATGTGAGAATGACTGTACAGACCAGTGATAGGCCCATTACGATTGTCTTGAAGGACTGTCTCCATGCCCCCGATGTCCCCCTCAATTTGCTCTCTGTTGGTGCAATGCAAGAGCATAAGATGGATGCACTGTTCTCTTTTGGAGTAACACGTGTCACTTTTCCTGCTGATTCGCCATTGTGAGGGCTATCTTTTACTGCTGATGTCCTCCATCGCCTATCTTTCCTATGCTGTCATTTCCTTGTTCCGCCTATGTCTGTGCATACACCCCTGCCACTTCCTGTTCCACCCACCAATGATGCTTTGGTGTTACCTACCTTTGCACAGCTCGATCTTACCCCTGAACTGTGGCATCGTCGCTTTGGACATGTTGGTATAGATGCGACTTGTGCTCTTCTTACCAAGGACTATGCAAAAGGCATTAGTTTCATTGGAAAATTCACATCTTCGTACTGCATTCCGTGCCTCATCAGTAAACATCCACAGGCACCCTATGACCATTTTGGTCGACGTGCATCGGAGATCTGTGAACTCCTCCATATGGACACCTGCGGTCCGTTCCCTGTTCAGACACCACAAGGACACAAATTCTTTTGGACAGTCCTTGACGATGCCTCCAATATTGGCTCTACTTCTCTCATCAGCAAGAAGAATCATGCAGTCAAGGCATTCAAGCAAGTCACCAACATTTGGGAAACCAAATCTGGCAACAAAGTAATCACCGTTCGAGCTGATGGTGCTTCGGAGTTCATCAAAGGCCCATTACTCGATCACTTTATTGAATGTGGCATCACACTTCAGCAGACTGTCCCTTATGCTCATTTGCAGAATGGCAAAGCGGAGCGTTACATACGCACTCTCGAGGACACCGCCCAGACACTCCTGGCCGATTCTGGTCTCCCTTCTTCTTTTTGGGGGGATGCTGTCCTCACTGCTCAATACCTGCGAATTCATGTCCCAACCTCTACTCTACCTGCAAACATGACTCCTTACAAGATGTTGGAAAAATCCAAGCCCAACCTTTCCCACCTTCGAGTATGGGGGTGTCAGTGTTTTGTCCTCATACCTGAGGAGTTACATTCTAAAGGTGGACCTCAGATGTTCAAGGCTATCTTTGTTGGTTACAAAGAAAACCGCATCAGTTGGCGTGTCCACAGCCTTAGTGGAAAGTATTCTTTCTCCCGCAATGTCATCTTCAATGAAAATGTTCATGGCTGGCTTTCTACCTCTTCACCCGCTATCCCTCTTTCCCTCTCTCCTACCCATCCTACAACACCTCTCAACTCTTCTCCCTCTCCCTCGTTTTCCCTGCCTCATTCCCCACCTAATTCTCCCCTCACATCAACACCTCTCTCCTCCCCTACATCTCTTCCCACACCTACCTGCTCTTCCCCAACTACTCTCACCTCTCCTCCCAACCACCTCCCTCGCACTCACAAACTGACTAAATTTGGCCTAGATTGGGCTGAAACTGTGCAAGCCAACAAAGATCAACTTGCCCGTTGATGACTCTGGTTGATGCTCGACGTTGAGCTCAACCTAAAACAAAAACACAAAACCTAAGTCTTCAGGTGTGTTCGTAATGCAAGGGTTCGCTTAGGGGGCCTCAGATCGTCCTTCTAATGTGCAACAAAACAAACAAAGGTGTGCACGATAGTGCAGTAGAATGCGGAATGCAGAATAGGAAGGGGAGTCGCAGTACAACTTGCACAAGGTTATGCGGAACCCACGATAGCCTGTGACTTATAAATCTGGAAAAAGTGCAACAAATCAGGAAAGCGCAACGATGCACTTTGAAGCTATATGGAATGGTAGAGAGGGGTGCAAACGACGAGGGCGCCAAACAAACTATAAGAACAACAGAAAAGGCACAGTAAATCGAAAAAGCGCAATTGTGCGCTTTGCGGCTAAATAGGGCGCTAAACAAAAGCGCAACGATGAGGGGGCACACACGGGCGCAACTATACGATTCGACGAAGGGAGGCGCAAATGACAAAGGTGCCTAACAAACTATAAATGTGACAAGACTATACAAGGGTGCAGCGCAACGGTACGAGGCTAAAGCGAAAACTGAGCTCAGAACTATCTGAGGGGGAAAACGGGGGATCTTCGCTCTTTCTGTTATCTTAGCGCTATTTACAAGGTTTTTATCTTACTAAAACTATATAAAAGGAAAAGTAAAAGCACAAGCAATTAATAAAGTTCCATCTGCAAATAATGCAAAAGTTTCTCCACATGATGTGCCTCCACAACCAATCAAACCATGCAAGGGATAGTATAACTGCAAATTGATCGGGGCAACTTCCACTTATGATGCGTCGAATGGGTCTCGTGCTCCTGTTCCAGGGCTGTGTGCTTCAGACCTATAAGGCGCAACTACTGCCAAAAGCGCGTGATAACTGGAAAGTGTGGACCGGATGTGCGGCGTCTATCTCTGGGAGGGATACACGATGTAGTGATGGCTGAAAGCACATAGTGCTATGCAGAAAAGAGCCTAAATGCATAATTGCATGAAAGCGCACAAAAGCGCACGAGAGCGTGAAAACGCGCGTGAAAAGCGCACTAAAAAGTGTGAAAGCGCACTAAAAAGCGTGAAATGGCGGTATGGTCCAAAGACAAATTGAGGTATGCGGCGGTTGTTAAAGGTAAAATCGAAGAGGAATGTTGGCTTTGCATAGGAATAGGTGAATCAAAAAAAGAGTCAAATGACTTAGGCGGCACTTCATATCGCAGCTAAGCCCCATAAAATGTTCTATAAACAGTTTCCACATCCATGCACCACTGGCACCCATCTCTCCTCTGTTCACAGTCAATCCATTGAAAACTGACTGGATATCTGCTCTGTTTATAGATTACCATAGTCAATGGACATCTCCGAGCTCTTGGACGATTGTTGGGTGATAGTAGAGGCGCTAGGCCTAAGTCCATTGCAATGAGCTACTGGCAAAGGAGGAGGTCCTGTGAAAATATTGTCATAACCTCCAAATGAGCTTGATGACTTTGGGGTGGAAGTCGGCAGTGTAGGTGGAATTATGAGAGGTACTGGAGGAATAGTGTATGGTTCATGACATGTAACGATGGCAGCCAGCCGAGCAATAGAAGGGACTGGTTGCAAAGGTATAGCGTTTTCTTCATCTCTAACCACTCCTTCGTCTAACTCTGACATCCCAGAAACTACTGGAGCAAGGATCCAGCGAGGATGGACTTGTCGATGAGGAATACGGGTCATGTAATAGCGTATTGTTTCCCAGACAAGGATTGCTAGAAGGTATACACACCCAATGCCAATCAATACTGATGGAACGGCCATAAGAATGATTGTGTTGCAGTCTAGGTGGATGTCTGACATTGTTGAGAGGGACTGTGGGATGTGTGGTAGGCAATAAACAAGATTTGTTACTTGCAAAGAATATTTATGAAAGCGGTATTTGAAAAATGAATGTGGGAAGTAATTGGAAGGTTGCCATGATGACATAACCTGTCAGGATCCGAAGCATAGTGGAACCGAACAAGGTTTTAGAGTTGCCTAGGAACCACTAATAGGCTGATCTGCTGAGTCATCCTGCCATCGCATTCGCTGAAAGTGCACAGTACCAAGTGGAAAGTGAGAATTATGCATAAGTGCACAAAAGCACGTGAAAAAGCGCAAAAGTGCAAAAAAACGCGAAAAAGCGCACAAAAAGGCGCGTGAAGGCGCTAAAAAGGGCTGTCCAGTCCAGAGGCGCCTAGAGGTATGCAGTATCGCCATATATATCCTGTATGCGCGCAGAGAGGCAGGGAGCCGTATCACCGTCTACGTGCTGCTCGTGCTGCGCGCTCCACACGCATCTCACCACACGATCTTGCTGCGCCGCTCACCTTGTTTGCCATTGATGATTTTGCTTCGCTATTCCACCTGGATTCACTCATCACTGCAACTGAGTTCTCCTCCCTTGCATCCCTTGAAGCTGACACTCTTCAGGTTTTTGCAGGTCTTAGCTCATCACCAGATCCTCCTTCTCCGTCCCCCCGTAAACCTCCCACCGTCTTTGACCCTGATTCTTTCCCTGCAAACTATCGTGACGCCACTACACGCCCCAATGCTGATGTTTGGCGTGCCGCAATGCAGCATGAGTATGATGGACTCCAGGATCGACATGTTTTGCAGGAAACTACCCTACCTCCTGGCCGTAAGGCTATCGGTGTTCGGTGGGTCTACATTCACAAATATGACCCCACTGGCAATATCATTTGTGGCAAGGAGAAGGCACGTCTTGTTGCTCAAGGTTTCAGCCAGTGGCCGGATGATTATGGAGAGATGTATGCTCCTGTGTGCAAACTCACAAGCGTTCGCATCATCTTGGCGTATGCTGCCTATGCTGATCTTGAAATCTTCCAACTTGATGCTAAGCTTGCATTTTTGAACGCTGTCATCACTGATCGTGAGATTTACTGCAAGCAGATTCCAGGATTCCCCCTGCCCAATCCTTCCTCCATATACCATATCTGCCGAGCTCTTTACGGTCTTCACCAATCTGCTTACAAGTGGTATATCTTACTGCGCTCCATCCTCGAAAAGCTATGTTTCATCCGCTGTGAGGTTGATCATGGCGTTTTCATTGGTCATTGGTCAACTCCCCCTGCTCCATCGGTGCCTATGCCAGCCGACGGGTCAGATCTCTTCATGTTGATTCCTGTCCATGTTGATGATGGTCTCGCTGCGACTAACTCCCTAGCTCTTTGGCAGTGGCTCATTTCTGAGCTTAACAAATCTTTTGAAGTCTCTGACTTGGGCCCCATGGCACTTTACCTCGGTATCCATATCACCCGGGACCGTGCGCATCATCGAATCTGGTTATCACAAAAGACCTTCGTCACAAACCTTCTCACCTCTTATAACCTCCTCGACGCTCATCCCCAATCTGTGCCTCTTCGTCATCCCTTGCATCTCTTGCCACCATGTCCTCCTAACTCTCTTCCTGACATTCGAGATGATGAGATCACCACTCACTACCAGGCCTTAGTGGGTTCTATTACCTACTTGGCAGTTTGCTCCCATCCCGATCTCGCTTTCACTGCCATGAGTCTTGGCCAATTCAACGCAAATCCCACTCGAGCGCATTTGTTGGCAGCAAAAGGTGTTCTACGTTACTTAGTTGGTACGATCGACTATGCATTGGAGTATGGCTCACACCCTGCTTCGGATCACCCTGTGTATGGTTCATACACCCGGGGCTGCTCTCTTATGGATGCTGATTGGGCGACTGATCAAACTGATCAGAAGAGTGTATCAGGGTACCTCTTCTATCTTTTTCAGTCACTTGTGTCCTGGTCATCTGTGAAGCAGAAGACCATCGCCCTCTCATCCACTGAAGCAGAATACATGGCTATGGCTCATGCTATGAAAGAAGCCCTGTGGCTGCGACTTTTCATGACGGAGATCTGTGTTCCCATTCCTCATCCTTTCCCCTTACTTTGTGACAATATCGGGGCTATGGATATGGCTAGCTCTGATGCTACATCTTCGCATTCGAAACACATTGATATCAGATATCACTTTATTCGCGAACACATCGCTTCTGGCTCCTTCTCCACGTCATGGGTTCCGACGGCCAACATGACTGCAGATATTCTCACAAAATCTCTTACTTTGCCTTTACATATGAAACATACGGTCAATCTTGGACTTCTCCGTCTTTGATACTTATTCTTTTGCCCGACCGCACTCATGGGGGTGTGTTGGCATTGCATAGGTTGATTGCGTCCGTGCGCATTCGGTACTATCCGTACCTATCACGTGCTTCTTCGATACTACCGACTCCTTCTCTCGTCTGCCTCCTCAGTTGTCTTCATTTGTCCCTGACACTGAGGAGTTCCCTGTCCTCGTTCTAGATTGCTGCCAGGTCTACACCCGTCTCCCAGACTCCAGCATATTATCCTTCTTCTCCTTCCACTCTGCCAACTTGGCCGCCCATATTTGGCGCTTGATCAAATAAGTAGCACCGGCTGCACCAACAAACATCCAGATGAGACGATTAGGACGACTCGCTGGCCACCATCCACGGAAGGGCATTGTCTAATCAAGACGCGACGTGAGGAGAAGCAATGTATTCACGGCAGCTCTGGCCCAGCCAGCGGCACTGGCAGTTCAACTTTGGTTCTGTTTGCGGGGTTTTGTTAACATGATCGCGGGATCGGCTAAGTTGAATTCTGTCTCAGTTCTCCATGTCTAGGGTCATTCAAATCATTCCTCTGCCGTAACAAGCCTGTTGTTCGCTATATAGCCTAAAAGGCTAAAACGGAAAGCCGGTCGATCAACGCTAACTCAGGCTATTCTTACCACACCCCAACTTCAGGTGGCTTGTTCCACGCTCTGTGAAAATGGTCGGGCTATATAAACGAACTTCTGACCGCTGTCCTTGGTGACCTCGGGGGTATTAACGAAATTTCTGTCTTGTTTATTTGACGAATACTCCCCCGAACGAGCTAACTCCAAGGCGTTCTTTGATACGAGGTCGTTAAAGTAATGCACGATGCCCTGGACACCGGCCGTTCCAAGTATCTTTGTGCCACCATTCTGATACTGATAACTCGGACGGTGTTTCTTCGCTTCCCTAGAGTACTGCGTCTAAAAGTTTATTGCGAGAACATAATGAATGATGAACGGTAGTAAGTGACGACTTCAAGTTAATTCTATGGCTAAAACAAATGAGACTTTGTACGTTCAGTCCCGAATTTTGGAAGTGTGAAGGTGGCAAAAAGGAAGACTGGAATACGTATACGAAGAGCACTGGTCCGAAGTGAACTGGAATACGAAAACGAGAGTGGTAGAAATGAGAGTACTAGTTGGAGATGATGGATCTTAAACGCATAGGTACTATGTGTTGGATGGTAAGATGGGAGATTAGGTGCCTAGGATAGTAGCGATAGCATTGCGGTACGGTGCATCCTAGACGTCAAGTAGCGAGTCAGGCGTGTAAGTGAGAGGGTAAGAAGAGTCACCCACAGTTTAACGCAAACAGTTATACCTGCAGATTGGGTCAGCTTCAGCCTTCCTTGCCACAATATCTGTGGAAGCTAGAATCGGTACAGGCGATCCCAAAGCCAAAACGGCCACTATAAATGCGAGGTAAGCTATAGACTTGTCTGCACTAAGAATGGAGAAGTACTCACTGCTCATGAGGGTGACGATGGCAGACCAAGTGAAGCCTGGACGCATGTTTACTAGGACTGTCTTGTATAGAGAGCGGCAATCTATTAAAAGTAACGCATGTAGAGTTGTATTTATACGAGGAAGTTCAGTTTTACCAATTTTTAATATATATCCCTGTTAGGCCGAAAATTTATTCGACAGAGAACTCATATCTATGTGTGGGATACTCGATGATCGCGCCGCGCAAGTTCCTTGGATCAACCATCATTGCAATATTGTCGCCCACTGCACGCGTAGTTCCAGGAGAAAGATATTTCAAACTCGATGTATACGGGATAACTGAATGAGCAGTTCGTTCGGAATGTCTGCCTAGCCCAGAACCAGTTGTGTCCAGACCTTTTCAATCCGACCCCATGTTTAATCTGGTGGGAGAATTTCCGCGAATAAAATCTCCAGTACGGCGAGAGAGTTATCGACATAGGCGCCTCACGCACGTGCTCTTGTCGGAAGCCAAGGCAAGGTACGCTTTATCGAAGGTAGCCTGAGAGTGATCATCTTCGTTCCGGGTGGTGGGAGACAGTTACTAGTAATAGTAGCCTGCCGGTACGCGCTCTCAGTTCCGCCGAGCCATGATCTGTACGCATGAAACATCCTGATACGCAGATGTTGACTTGGATATAATTATTATAGGAGCAAGTTGCAGGACTTCTGTGGCCTATGGAGATAAAATAAGAGTTGTTGTCTGTGTGGTCGTGAATACTTCGAAGTTCGAATCCCAATTTACCATAAAATTTAAATACGCACAAATAACTCGACTCGAAGTTCATATGCTCCGCGACCATGACCATGACAGACGATGATATGGCGGGGAGTACGATGACATGCCTTAAAACCTTGATCCATACGACTGCATAGGAAGTGCCAGTGGCAAAGCTATAAATTAACCAACCATTTACTTCCCTGATACTTAGACCCCGCCAGGCGCCGCGACTACGGAATTCAGGGATGCATCCGAATGCGCCACTGTTTGTGCCAGCACCTGGTGTGCGATCACATTCAAAATTCCATCAGACAACGTAAAAATCCTGAGTATTCTGGTTCCTTCCGGAGGATCAGTAAGTCCGTCAACAACACGGCGGCGCACGGAAACATACTATATGGTGGTATTCATGGTGAGGATCCGTCGAACGTTTGTTACCAAGACCGATAATGTTATGCACAACTACTTTCGTATCCATGAAACTATAATGACGTTCGACGTGAGGCCAAAGTGTAGCTACATGCACAGGTGACAGAATGTTTGCTAATAGTCAGGATCTGTAATTGTTCAGCGTGCCGACGATTGTACACAACGTGTCCAGCCTCACCCATCGTTCGTCCACTTCCTTCTCTCATGTTTCCTCCCCACCTCTCCCATTCCTTCTCCGACATGCTTGCCTTCCCCACATGGCTCACGGCCCAGCCAGTGCCCAGCCCAGGAGTCGAATCAGGAACAGGACTGAAATCTCTCCAAACTGCTAGATCTGCAATGCTTGCTTGATACCACTACATCCCCTGCCTACCTCCTCCGATTCAACACGCAGCCTAAACAAATCCGGGAACAGAAGTACGTGCGTAATCTCACGCTCGTCCTCCTTGCCCCTCTGGGAGCCGAGAACACTAGGTCAACCCCTTCGCTTTGTAGCAGCGTACCATCTGGTGCGAGAAGGGCTTCAACATCAACGCCGACCTCTGCCTCGAGTCGGATTCCACAGCCTTCTACTGGTCGGTTAGTTAGCGTAGACCGGGGGAGGTGTTCTGGGAGGTCGAGTTTGGGTATGGATGTTGGTGGGGGTGGAGTGAGGAGGTCAAAGTTCAATTCAAGTGGTGGGATGTCAGGAAACTTGTTCTCCATGTAGCTGGGAATATATATCGCCCGCCGTGAATAAATTGTCGCGCGATCGCCAATATGGTCAGGGTGCGGCTTGCAGACAGCTTCAGAGGCAAGTCCAGGAAATGTCATGAGATATGAGTGTCGTATTTGGGGTAGAACTAGAAGCAAGTACATCTCTGGAAGGAATGCTGGGGTTTGTGGGGAACGCTAGTGAGCGGCGTGCGGTGGTNNNCGTTGAAGAGGAGATGGTTCAGAGATACGGCGTCGAAAGAGTATAAACTATGACGGACACCCTTCAATGCATTACTCAGCGTCATATGGTCTAGTGCTTCGGTGTCTTGTTACGCACTGGCAGATCAAGTTTTGCCGCTGAGCGGGTATCCATTGAAGAGGGGGTAGCATCTGAGGACTATCCTGAGCCCGAGCCCGAAGCAGTTGGAGTTAGTGGCGCCATTTGTGAGTACTTGACTGGTTGATGGAGGTTGACCGACTGTTCCGTTGGATTTGGAATGATCAACTCAAGAGTCAGTGGTCACTCAAGGAGATAGGGCTAAGTTGGGAGGTGAATGGTATTGGCATTGGCAAAGAGAAGCGCGAGGCTGAATGCAAAGTAAGGATGTGGCAATGATTGAAGATACATAGTAATTGAGATCCGAAACAGTGGCATGCTTGATCAGGGATTAAAAAAAAAAACCAAATCGAGCGTAATCTGAGTAACATGAGCAAAGTGATCGAGTTTTATCTTGTCCACATGGTGACTTGATTCAGGGATTTAAAAAAAAAAACCAAATCGAGCGTAATCTGAGTGACATGAACAAAGTGATCGGACAATTTACTAGCAGTGTGATCGGACTTACGCACGATCTCTGTCAGAAGCTGCTACAGTTGCGCGCTCTAAGCAATCTACCGCAATGCACAGAGATCAGGCGTACATACCTCACGTTCTTTGCTGCTTGTCTGCGATACGACAAGAATCTCTTTATGCCGTTCCCGACTGACACCATCCAATTCAACAAGTGCACCCTTCATGCATAATTGCTCGCGAAGAACGCTGATTTGCATATTCGTCTGGCCAGCAGGTAATTGTGGTGAGATGATAAAGAAAATGACTTGAAATGGCTGCAAAACTCACATCGAATCTCTGCATGGCTTCATCCAAAAGTTTACCCTCTTCGTCGATCCGCGCCTTGTTTTCATCTTGGTGGGCATATCTACGGAAGAGACCTTGCTTCTCCAATACTTTCATCAGATCAACGATTCTGAGGATTATCCTATTGTAATTCAATAATTTGCGCTTCAGAGAATCGACCAGGAAAGACATACTTCTCGATCTCTTCAACACTTTGTTGAGCTTCCACCGGTAGATCAACTCCATAGTCCTTCGTTTGCCGCCAAATGTCGCCCACAATCTCCTCGGCGCGGCGTGCGAGCCGCTTGCAATTCTTCTTGTTTGATTTGACCTTCTAATATCCCGGAATGGTCATCCACACGCAACAATGTTAACAACAAAAGAGAACTCACTTCACTCGTATCCCAGATAATCACCATCGCGGATGCAACCGATTTCAGTGGTGGAAATCCATCAGACGAGTCTCTTATCGCGCAGATAGTGACCCTTGCTGCTGCAAGGCTGGTCTTTTTCGAGGCACGAAGATTTACTGGCATGCTTTCAATGCAAGACAGGCATGGGGGGAAGAAAGAAAGAATTCACATGTGGGATCGTCACGCTATAGTTTGCGATATGTGGAAAGGGTCTGCTTCACACCTTTGAGACTGATGGAGGTATAAAAAAACGGGGTAGCGCTTATATCATATCTCTTTCTTCTATTTGGCGCCTAGATTTGAATACACGGCCA
>QLOJ01000276.1:0-17552 GCA_003313625.1 Tricholoma saponaceum
TTTAACAAGGCTCGTGCCACAGTGAAGTCGAAGGATGCAGCTCAATGTCATTACAAATGGGGCCATGTACGTTTCTTTGTTATCAACAAGGGTTTTCATCACTGATCCTCCGTTATAGCTATGTACGACGTACAAGGCAATTTCGGAGTGGGACAAGAAGTCTGGTAGTGGCTGGAATGATTCTTATGGTGCCAATGCACGAACCCCAAGTGAAAAGCAGGTATTTGAGGAATTTATCAAGACACCCGAGGTATGACTCAGAATGCGATAAGTCTCGTTCGATCTTCCCACTGATGATATAAACAGCATGCACCACTCAGGCCCTTCATGACGAAAGCATGGCCACACTATCGTAGAATGCAAGGCTTTATGCCTGGTATCCAACCTCGCGGAACGCATGCTTTCGATCCGTCCTCCCACTTGGCTACAGAAATGCTCAACGCTGTCAATGCAGAGGAGGATGGAGCAGAGGATCAAGTCAGTCCTCTCGATTCACCCATGAGTAACATGCCAGCAGCCCATGCTACTGCCTCATCTCCTCTCGTTAACCCTGATCTTGGCACCTCTTCATCTGGAGGAACATCTTCTGTTGTATCATCCTTTCCTCCACTGTCCGATCTCAGTGCTTCCTCGTCCTCAGGTGGCACAGGGCCTTTACCATCTTCCTCCCTTCCCCCATCAGTCCATCCACAAGCTACACAGCAATCTGACATTTCTATGGGCTCAGTATGTTCTATCACGACTGGTAGTGAAGCCGGTCAAAAACGCAAGCACAACGCGAGATCTATGAGTGGTACGCAGCCCCCCAGCTCCAAGCGATCGTCTAGGAGTAAGACCAACGATCTGAACCCTGTTATCATTTCCAGCGCTCTTAATTCAACTCTCAACCGCATGGCCGACGTGATGGAGAGGAGTCTTGATGTAACCGCTGCTACTATTACACAGACAGCTCCTACCACCCCTTCTGTTGCCTCCCCTTCTATCGTTACTTCTCCTATTGAGTTACAAACTACTCAGCTCTCATCAATACCCTCTCAACCTCGTGGCGCTTTATCCAACCCTTCATCGGCATCACTATCTCAAATGGAAATTCTTGATCAAGTAATCAGAATCATATCAGCTGAGGATAGCTTATTATCGGACGATCAATTGCTTGCGGCCTCGCTCTTCTTCACTAGTGGATCAGAAGATGCTGTTCGTGCTGCACGCACTTTCATTGCTCTTGACGGCAACCAGCCTGTGCAATATCGCTTCCTCTTTCACCAGCTCGAGATTGCCACTCTGCTTCCAGGAAAGGGCAAGGGCAAGGCTGTCAAAGATGACAATCAGATAATGGCATACTAACTTTCTGTCGTAGCAATTGTTTCATGTCACTATGGCTGGTCCTTGACTCGGACTCCTTGCTCATGTATCTACTGCATTGTCTCGTTGTTCATTCCCATTGGTTTATGGCCTCTTATTCCAATCTGTTACTATCATCTCATACATCTTGTATCGCTCTCACATATTCCTTGTGCTTGCTATGAATGTATTTTGTGTATAGAATTGCCCTGTCATCAATGTAAACTACTTGCTAAGACAAATCGTCATCACTGCTGCCCATCTCTCCATCCGCCATGTAGTTCAAGTAGCTTTCCCACATCTCATTAGCAATATTGATCCTGCATAGCTTAACTTCTGAGTTTGCCTCGTCATCATCCTCTGCAATGAAACCACTGTCATCATCATAAATGTCAGGAGAAAAAGGTGTGTATGCAGATTGGTATGAATCAGTGGGTATTGCACCTTCATCATGGTCAGATTCTTGAATAAAATTCTGGAGAGCATACAGAGCAACAGGAATGCGAGACTGTAAGGCAAGGGGATAATGCGGAGGGAGAAGGAGAATCCGGAAGCGTTGCTTGAGCACTCCAAAAATACGCTCGATAACATTGCATGCCTGAGCATGACGAAGGTTGAATAATTCCTTTGCGTTCGTCAGGCTATAGGATTATTTATTATAACAAAAACATTAAATACATCAGACAAGGCACATACCGAACACCAGCAGCGCCCCACTCCTGAAGATGATACCGAACACCACGAAAAGGAACAAGGAGTTCCTTGCAATGAGGATATCCTGCATCCGCAAGATAATAGAATCCTTCAGGTACAGAAAACCCTTTTGCCAATGCATCAGCCCATACCCGAGCATCAGTTGCAGAACCTTCCCAGCCCGAAAGAATATATGTGAAGAACATGTCAAAGTTACATATGCAGAGACAGTTCTGTGAAAGAAAGCCTTTTCGATTCCGGTAGAGACTTTGGAGAGCAGCGGGTGGAGAGAGGGGCATATGGGTACCATCAATGGCTCCAAGGCATCCTCGGAAGAAAGGCCATAGTTTTCCATTATCAAAAATCCTGGGAGAGACAGGATCATTGGGGGTTGAACGTCGGACGTATCGGCCATAAAAGGGCTGAGATGAGAAGATGATGGTCATTTTTTGAAAGTATCTGTTGTCAGATTGGTATATAGATTGTCATCACCAATGATCACAATACCCACTTGGAAATTGTCCCATTTGCACGCTGAAATCGTTCTCCAACATGACGTATAGATAAGCCAGTAACTGATATATAGAGAAAGATAGCAAGCTGTTCCTCGAGTGTTACATATCTAGTATCACCATGGCCCATTGACCGCAGTAATCTGATCAGGGCATGGAAAACCTCCTTGTGAACTCCAAGTTCAGTACGAATGCACTCAGGATGACCATGCAGCAGCTCTTGAAGCCAAGCATAGCCGGACAGGATTGATGTGTGATATGGCTCTTTCATATGATAGCGAAGAATTAGACGCATGAGTGTTGGCAAGAGCAGTGACAATTGTAATGTGATCGTAAAGATGATGCTGCGATGTAGATGCATTCTAGCTTGGGCTGAATCCATTGCGACAATGGTTTAGTTGGTTGTTATCTACAGATTACGATGAACGATATCGGACGATGCATCCTGATGAGAATTCAAAGTCCGACAGCAACGGCAACGGCAAACCCAGCAGATACAAACATGTTACTTTGGGAATCAGAAATTTCCCGCGCAGCTGAACGGGCTCTAATTGCTATGTTTGTTTTATCTTGTCATCAAAATTATAATAGGCAAATAAACAGCTAAGAGAAATAATCCCACAGTCCACTTCCGAGTCAAGTTTGATGTTCTACAGCCATGTATCTTGGTCCCTACTCAAACTCAGATAGACGATCGGGTTACAACACTTGCAGTCCTAGTCCACTGCCAATGGAACCATCATACAATGGCCTGAGCAATGGCCTGAGCAATCATGGCAGCTATTCACATCATGATAGTTCTGACGGTGTCAGCCCCTTTTCGTCGAATTCCTTGGGTGCGAGTGTGGGTATACAGCCTTTTTCTCTTCAAAGCTTTTCATTTGAGGGCTACTGTTTTTAGGGAAGTCCATTTGACTCTGGAATATCAATTGTTCATGGAACTCAAGATTTACATCTTGGACCGTCCCGACACCTTTCACCACATGGATTCATTCAACCAAGGTCCTTCGAAGACAAAATCCATAATTTGAAACTCATCAATGCAAATTTGGAAAGGAAGAACCAGATGCTTCAAGCACAGCACATTACGCTTCAGTAAGGTTTATTGTACAAGTATAGCATCCATTCATCTCTGACCCAAGCTCCCAGTGAAACATATAGTGCCCTACTGAAGGCCATCCCGAGTACAAGCTCTGTTACACAGGATGGTCAAGCCAGCCAGCTGTTCCCTGACATGGTCTTCAATTTCCCTCGTTCCGCTCCGACCCGATTTTGACTGGGGCTGATTGCGGCGTTAGGCTGGCGCAACGGATGAAATCCTTACTATGTGGTACTGCTCGTCACTCCGTTTATTTGGCACCCAGTTTTCCTGCCTTTTCATCATTTAAGACTCTTGATTGTGTCGGTGGGCTGTTGGTCATCATGATGGTCATCCCTGTCTCCCCGATTTTGACCGTCTCTGATACTTTTTTTGTTGATTTGTTAATACTGTGCCGTTCGTATCGTTCGTTGCCCACTTTCAATCTCAACAGCCATTTGGAATTAATTATGTAACTCTTTGTTTGTGCACTTTGAACACAAACGTTCTTAGGCTTGGCATCGATGTACAGCCTCCTTCCAACATAAGGCACAGAATGCGTAAGTATTAAATATCAAGCCCTGCCACAAAATGTGCTCACCGTTCTACGTGCGGTTAGTAGAGACTCTCCAATCGCTTCCACATTGAAATTTAAATTCAATTGCGTTGCTCGCAACTTTCAACCTCGAGTTTCCTTACAAGAAGTTTCTGCCATTCAGGCATAATGAAACTCCGAGTCAGTGGCACATTGTAGATCCCATCGACTTCGCAACATTGAAAACTGCGGGACATGGCCATCTTACTCAATACCTAGCATGAGAATATTGATTTGTCTTGTCAATCCACCTTGGAGTCATCATGATGCAGCAGCCAGAACATTCGGCGGAGAATACCCCATCACATCACTCCTCGGCCACCGATCATCGATCCTCGTGCAATGTATAAGAAGACCTCCGAGTCTAGGTTGCACCCTCGGCTACTATCCCATCACAAATCTGACTCTCTGGCGTTTCGTGGCTAAGCCTGCTACTCGGGAATGACTTTCCCAACACCAGTCGGAGGCACACCCTTCCCGGAAGATTTCGCACCAAGTATCCTATTCGCGATACTCTACGCTCTTCTCATCCCCATAATGATTTTCAGAGTGTACGATAAACACTCACGGACTGTGCTCCTTCTCGGGTCTGTCATTTTCGGTGTAGAGAGGCAAGTAGTATCTTATCTTTCCCTACTCATCAACCATTATTTTATATTATCAAAACTAACACATTTCCCGTTCCTCCCCACCCTCCGACAGAGTAGTTATATTCTCCCTCCGAGCCGCCCAATCCCACACCGAATCAATGCGGTTCTCAAAAGGCCTCCTTCAATACATGCAATCAAGCTTCGCACTAGGCTTTCTCGGAATAGCCAACGACCTCGTCCACATCGTCGGGGTCTACCTCATCAACCCCACCTACGGATCCGAGAAGTACGGGGAATGCCCTTCTGCACACGACGAGCTCCTCGAACGCGAACGCGAACGCGAAGAGGCCGAATCAAGTTGGACTACCCCAGGCCCAGAACGGCGTCACAGTGCACTTCAAGTTGGACTTGGGGGGTTTCTCCGATTCCCACTTTCAAGTTCTAGTTCGCGACCCCGTCCTCGCCTTGTGCACAAGGATGACTTTCCTGGCGAACCACCAAAAGACACTCCTGATCACCCACGTACCCGCTTCTGGGCACGTCGGTTTAGGGATTTCATGGGGTTGGCGTTTATGGCTGCTTCTGTTCCTGGGGGTGTGGTGAATGGACAGTATTCGATTACTCTTACTCCTGCCAAGTCTAAGCGGCTTATGACGTTGAGGTGGGTGTTTATTCTACATATTTAGCTGTCTGTTAATGCTAGACTCTGGTTTGGGGCTGATATTGAGGTTTGTTGTAGGTATGAGAGTACGGCTGTGGGGATGTTTCTTCTTTTTATTGTGGCGGGTGCGACTGTTTGGGGAAGAGTCAAGTTATCTCGTGTCAGTACGAGAGGATCGTACATCCTTTCTGTACTCTGCGTCTTACTCGTACGTCCTCCCCAACCAAACGAAATTCCCCACTCACCCCCAACCCCCAACCCAGTCCATCATCGGTACCTACCGCCTCTCAATAATGTTCCACCAAACCACCTCCCTCACCTCCCTCGCCCCGGGATCTCTCAATAGCCACAGCGCAAAAGCAACCTTCTACATCCTACACGTCCTCCCCGAGTGGGTTGCTCTCGCTATTATATTTGGGTTCAATATTCGGCAGACGTTCGGGACTGGGATTGTGGGGGATGTTAGGATTGGGGATGAGACGCCGAAACAGCGGGAGAAGAGGGAGGAGAGGGAGAAGAAGCAGGGGGAGAAGAGGAGGGAGAGGAGGTTGAAGGCGAGGGGTGAGGGTGAGAAACTTCCTGCTGTTTGAAGGATGAGGGATTTTCTCTTGCTTTGCTGCATGGTACCAGCGCGTTACTGCATACCCTCCTTTAACCGCGCTAATTGTACTCGGACCTCATCATTATTATATAGTTACCCTGTAAATCATAGACACCATTATTAGATGCTTCACATGACATAACGAGAGAGGACTAGCTGATAGAATCCCTCGTTCATGACGCATTTAGTCCCCGTAATGCGGGGAGAATACATGGTTGTTACAGTCATGATAGTATATAGTGGTGATACAACGATGGCCGATATACATTGATTGGAATGAGTTACTACATGCGTGGGATTGCTGAGGATGATGGGCTGAATGAAGATTTACGATAACAACGAAAGCGAGGGAGGAAAGAAGCAAAGAAATAACGTATGCATCATGAATTCCACAAGACATACAGAAACAACGACAAGCCCACCACACTCGTCACGCGACTCAACGTCTCTCCCGTATCTTTCGAGACGTCCGCCTCCCATGGCGACAGATCTGGCTGTTGCCTCGGTGCCGATCGGTTCGGGTGTACACCCAACTTTTCCTCGTCCCCGTCGTTGGAAGGTCCGGCCGAGGTTGGGGGTGTGGATTCGGCTATTGATAAGGATAAGGTTGATGGTGACGGTGATGATGATGATGATGATGAAGAAGAGGAGGAAGGTGTAGCTGGGAGTGAACTGAGCCGTAACGGAGAAGGAGGGGTTTTATATGATTGCCGGTACCTTGAGGCTCGTGACTCTGATTCTGCCACGGTACGCGCGTTGGCCGAGCCTGAGCCTGAGCCTGAGCCTGAGGGTGGTAGGAGTAGTGATGTATTGAGTGTCCTGGGACGAGTGGTTGGTGAAGGGCAGGTGCTGGTTACGAGGAGTGTGGTTGATTCGAGGGTGCAGGGAGCTTGACATGATGGACAGCGCCCATCGGCGGACGAACCGTGTAGCCACTGTACGAAATGAGATATAAGAATTTAGAATTGGAATAAGAGGATAGGGAGGTTGTAGAAAAAACGTACGTCGGATATGTGTTCGAGGCAGAAAATTGCACTACAGCATGGGGTTCTACATGGTACGACTGACGACTCGAAGCTGTTGAAGCCAGAAATCAGAATAAAAGTGACTCAAGACGAGGACCGAAGGAAATGAACGCACCAGATACCACAGTCGCGATCTACCACCTCGAAGTCTTTCTTTAAATCCCTGCTATTCCTGCGGGAGAACGACGAGGAGCGCCAAGTGCGGCTACAGCGCGTAGGTACACTGGTGTGTACGGCGAATCCAGACCTAGTCCATGAATCGATTGCTTGAGCGCGTTCCGGGTCTAGTTCTGATTCATCTTCGACTGCAAGGACTACGGACTCGGGTGTTTCTGCGCCTAGATTTAGGTTTTCTATTTCGTATTCTGGTGTTTCTGCGGTGCTGTCTAGAGAGCATGAAAGAGTGATTTAGTATTGGGATTTGGGTTTGGACTGGATACTTGCCAGAATACGAGTCCTGAAAGTCTTGAAATGAAGATATTGGTAGGGAAAGCGAGGGAAGAGATTGCCTATTCCGTGCTGGCATTGCTCATATTCCAGTCTTGAGAACAATATGTGGCGTTGGGAAAAAACAAGAGAGTTGCAGGAACGAGAATGTAAAACACAATTAGATTCAGTCAACAAACTGACACGTGAATTTCTGGGTATGACCCCTTTTATAGCACATCTACTACAGCCTCCTTATGTAGACAGGTCATGACAGAACTCGTGATGATTTTCAACTTGAAAACAGGCTATCCGACGGCTTTACAAGACTTGACTATAGCTTGACTCGTAAGCACCCCAGCCTCAAACCCTTTCCTCGGCACTGGCATGTTCGCCCTTAGTATTACGTTTGGTTTGGGCCGAGCAATCCGTGAGGCCTCAGTTTCATTCTTATGTAATTGGTGTAACTTGAATTTACTAATGAACACTGTGATTGCAAGAAATATGTGATATCGCCTGAACCGGAGTGTCCATGCGAGAGCCCTTGTGAATCTGGGTGGTGATGGTTGAGCAATAATCCAATGGGCAACGGTCGAATCTGTCAAGGACACAAGCTTAGAATACGACGGGTGCAATGGACGGATATAACGCACCAGAAAGTATACCTTTCATAGCCTTTCATAAGGATCCAGATCCAATACAATTACAAACCTGTTCTCGGATCCGATTATATCGGTGCCGCCAAGACGCACTGAGCGAATCCACCGAACTCGGGTGACTATAGCCGGGTAGTGAAAGGTAGTGAAGAACACAACTGAGTTCTTCCTAGTCTTCTTCTGCAAAATTGTAAATCCACGCCGAAATTCCGTGTGCCAACCTCCTTCGATACCCAAGAATTTCGAAGCCACAAACAGTCCAGCTTCATCCCCACCCCCACGGGGAGGTTTAAAAGCATGTGATTCTCGCAAGCTCTTCTCCGTGCCAGACGAGACAACGAAAGAATTCTAGTCTCGAATGGAGTGCCAGATGTGCATGTGAGGGTTACGATCCGGTTAGAATTGGCGAGCCTTGAGAAGCCAGATCGTCCTACGAGAGCTCAATCTTCAAGTAGCGTTGCCTGACCATTTACCATGGCATTGTTGCCCGATTCGGAACCAACATACAAGCAAAGCCAGCCGTGCAGAGAATCCAAACCCTCGAGAATAATTAATTTTCTGCGACAGTAATTTGTTAGTAAATAAAATGCTAAACCATGACCGCGCCAGGACCAACGTTTCCGTAAGACAAGCTTCTCCGCTGTGGGTTGCTCAGGCTGCTACGGGGCCTTTTTGTGGTCAGTTTGTGAACGATAACTGCACTGTGCTAACTCTGGTCAATTTCAAGAAGCACAGAAGCCGACAGTAGGATGTCTTGGAACTACGAATATCTTGTCTGGGTTCTTTTCATAAACATGAGCCAGCGCGGGTTCCAATCCCTACAACAAATGGTAAAAGCCATTGAATACACCTGTTAGATTTATGTCATGATGAGTTACATACAAGTTCTCAGAGGGAAAAATGGAGACACAAGCAAGCAAAGAGACGCGTAGGGATCATCATCGACTCGGACTCGGAGATGGGTTCAACATAGTATACCGTAAACTGGTAATCCCCATGCAAAGATTCCTGAAGCATGAGTCATTGGAAGGATATACTGAAGCGAAGCCTTCAAGCTGCAAACGGTTTGGCAAGTCGAAGACTCGAAGTAGCGATTAGGCTATAGCTCTTCATGATCACTGTTGGAAGTGTTAAATTCAAGTTATTCTCACGACTCATCTTGTCTGAAAACGCGTCAGAAACCTTAGGCTACAACGCCAGTCGCGATATGCACCGCGTCCTCCTCATTACCGAAATCCTTCATCTGGTCTGCCAAGCAATCAGAAATAGTTACGGTCAAAAAACGCTTGCTCGACTCGCACGAACGTGTTTGAGATTTCGAGAGCCTGCACTCGACGCTCTCTGGTATGACCTCGACAGCTTATTACCCCTCATCCAATGCATGCCGACGGATCTGTGGAGGCTTCAACCGTATATGGGGATGTTAGTACGTCTCTTTGCTTTTGTGTTGCTTCAACTTCCGTTCACAAGCCATCAAGTCATTCCAGCGACCAATTGCTCCGACGGACTGGCCAAGATTTACGATACACGCGCAGCGCGTGCATCGGTTCACCTTGAGCAACGCTGCTAACCTTACCCCCACGGAATTCCATATGTTGAGTATTGCTGCGGGGGCACAAACCCTGCTACCAAAACTCAAACAGCTCACCTGGACAAATGACAACGACGATATATTTCCATTTATTCACCTATTCCTCCAACCTCAAATCGAACATCTCACAATGTCGCTAGCCGGGGCGTCTTTCGTCCGAATGTCCTTCCTAGCCACCCTCGATCAACGCTATCCTGCTCTCTTCCTTTTGCACCTGACAGAAAAGAAAGACCTTGACCTATCAGTCGGTGCCATGGATTTGTTTTCTGTAGCAGTATGTGGCTGGAGTCGGCTGAGACATTTATCTATCAAGGGTCTACATGCTGATGCCTTGTGTCACGTCGCCAGCCTTCCGCTATTAGTTCGGCTGAGGTTGGAATACATTCGGGATTTTCCTATATCGGTGCTTCCTCCATTACAAGGTGTTCACCGTTTTCCGTCCTTGGAAGAGCTCACAGTGATATCCAAGGATATCACAATCTGCACAGCACTCGTGAAAATGATGACATCAAGTCCGACCTTGATATCAATCTCATTCTTAATAAATTGTTTTTCAATATTGCCACCTCCAACTCCATCACAGTGGGATGTCCTCTGGGGTGCAATGGAGGACCATTGCCATCACTCTTCACTGGCGTACATACAAATAGACACGTTGGGCGGCGATTCCGTGTTTCAATCGCATTCTCTCAAACCACTTTATGCGTTTAACGAGCTCGTACTTCTCAAGTTGTCTCTTGGAGGTAGATTTGAGCTCGACGACAATGATGTGAAGGAGATGGCGTTGGCCTGGCCTTACATACAAGATCTGACAATATACGGACATGACACAACGGCAGTACCTCACGTAACTATCTCTGGGTTACTTCCATTTGCACAACATTGTCTCGATCTGGAGAGACTCTCCATCATATTCGATTCGCGCTCCGTACTACCCCCAACGTCGGATCCTCAACGATTCCGCTCCGAATCACTGAAGATCCTTCATGTTCAGGATTCGCCCATTGATAACCCGGAATGGGTTGCTACGTTTCTCTCAGATATTTTCCCAAATTTATCTGGGATTAGCACCTCCGACAGCCTGATGACGAGTGACTGGCTACCTCCCCCGAGGACCGGAGTTGAAAAGATGTGGGCACAAGTCGAGACCCTCGTTAGTGCCTTTGCTCTCGTCCGCGCTCAGGAACGCAAGTTGTGCGCTGCTGAAAAATCAGAACCATAGATCTCGTCCGTACGGTTTTCATCACCAAGTATTCTTCTCCCTGATGTCTATTCGATGTGAATCCCAGCTGTAGAATGAATCATCAGAGACGGTGTGACCATGGACTTGCGTCAGTATATACTACATATAACGTGAACCTGTTACAAAGTCCCGACTCCCTAGTCTGACGTTCATACATACCGAGTGCTGGATTGTGGAATGAGGGTAATGGCTGTCGCGTACTATAGTCCGCGTCACGGTGGTGATCGACTTCCCTTGGAAAGAGTCCACATATCATGTTCTTTTCGCCAATGCCTTGAGGTTCCTTGACAAATTGACGTCGACGCGAAGTTCAAACGGCAGGCAATTCTCGGGTAGACAGAGCCAGATAATAAAAAAAGAGGATATATTGGAAAACTGGCCCTTTGTAAATTAAAGTTGTGCAGCTTCGGTTCAACAGCCATTCGGCACATCGGCATCAAGGGTTCCTGTGATAGTGTGCTTGTGTGGTGATCCTGTGCGTGTGCTACAATTGAGCAGCCCTCTATTCTTCTCAGCTACATTGCCCACTTCCATAACGTGCCCTCCAGAAACCTCCATCATCGTACTCTTATGCACTCCGCCCTTCTCATCACTGAGATCCTTCATTGTATATGCAGATCACATTCGGATCGAAAATCGCTCGTTCGACTCGCACAAACGTGCTTGAAATTCCGAGAGCCAGCACTCGACGCTCTCTGGTATGACCTCGACAGCTTATCACCACTCATCCAATGCATGCCGGCTGATCTTTGGAAACTAAGCCCCCATGATGATGATGAATCGAAATGGATTCTAGTGCGTCTATCTATCTAAACTACCTTTCACATGTCGTTCACCATGCATATCAAGTCATTTGAAAGGCCCATTGTTCCGACAGACTGGCCGAGGTTTATGGCACATGCGCAACGCGTACGCCGATTTACCTTGAGCAGGGATACTAGCCTTACCACATCGGAATTCCACTTGTTGAGCGTGGCCGCAGAGGCGCAAACTCTACTACCAAATTTGAAACACCTCACTTGGGACAATGATGATGATGCTATATTTCCATTTATCCGCCTATTTCTCCAACCTCAAATCGAGCGTCTTACCATGTCGCTTGACGGCGTGTCTTTTGTTCGAATGTCCTTCCTTGCCACCCTTAACCTATGGTATCCGGCTCTCTCACATTTGGACCTGACAGTTCAAAGCGACCCCGAACAATCAATTGCAGCGCTCGGGTCCTTTTCTACAATAGTGTGTGGCTGGAATAGCCTTCGTAATTTATCGGTCGACTCTCTTCCCGCTGACGCTTTGCGTCATGTTGCAAGTCTACCTCTGTTGGTAACCCTGAATTTGTATAACGTTCACCACACTCTACCTCTCGAGCTTCCACATTTCCAGAACTCGAATATGCATAATTTTCCATCCTTGCGAGAACTGTGGGTGCGGTCTGGGATAACCTTCTGCACTGGGTTGGTGGAGCTAATGTCGTCGAGCCTTGCCCTGAATTCTATCTTTTTCCGCATACATTCCTCTCCAACTTCAACACAATGGCAGGGTCTTTGTAACGCAGTGAAGTACCACTGTCATCATTCCACTGTCAGAGACATATGGATATTGTCCGTCGAGCACTCAAAGTTTTACACATTGGGATCTGATCATCTCAAATCTCTCCACGGTTTCACCAACTTATCCACTCTCATCCTTCATTCTGAAGGTGGATTTGACCTTGACGATAGCGATGTGAAGGAGATGGCATTGGCATGGCCCCATATACAAGTTCTTATACTATTTGGGCGGTACGCCCCGGGCGCTACGCGTGTATCAATCTCAGGGCTAATCCCTCTTGCCCAGCAATGCTCCAAGCTGAGGTGGCTTTCCATTGTGTTTGATACGCGTACCGTGCCGCTTGGCCCTCTTCCATTGTCGAATTCCCGGAGCAAGGCGTTGTTGAACGTCTTTGTTGTTCATCGGTCTCAGCCCGTTCATGAAGCTGTGTCCGTTGCGGCAGCTCTCTCAGATATTTTCCCAAAACTTGCTCGTATTATAACTATTGAGGATATTTTTGACTTGCAGATCAACCGCTCTGACGAGCCGGACAGCCCACTCACGGAACAAGAACAAGCGTGGAAGCAAGTTCTGAAGCTTGTCCGTGCCTTTGTTTCGGTCCGGGCACATGAACACAAGTTGTGTGCTGCTGAAAGCACCGCAATTGTGAATACTAAGAATAGTGTACAATGATACTTTTGTACATAAACAGTGTAGAGGTTTTGAGGTTATGCTCGAAGATGATCGCCATGCATAGAAGGATGAGGACTGAGAGACAGAATTTGCGCTGCCATTGGCTTCGATATTGGAGGCAAGGGACAATCGCTCAGTTTACGAATGAGCTTGCAGTGGTGAGCTGGCCCCCATACTATCGCCCCGGTCCGAACTATTCGACCTTAGGGACGCGGATCATCCTCAAGCAACTGTACATGATCCATCTGGGTTCCATCGCTGAAGTCACTACCGGGGTGAGCGCAAACGAGAGCCCCGGGAAGCGATTCCGGGGCGTCACTGAATGCCTCGGGGGAGCACAATAGAGCAGGTCTAGACCTAAATATAGACTCTGTCGTGACCACTGTCTTTGAGATGTTGCCATACAGAAATTAGAATAGACTTGTCTTCAAATAAAATTAATTGCTAGCGCTGTAGTCGTGATGTTTAAGCTGAGGGCTTCGAAGGCAGATGTGATATATAAAAATGTTCTAAAATAGCAACGGTCACGTACATGACAAGGACAATAACCTCGATGACTTTGGATGGCAGGCCGCAAGAGAATAGTCTTTTGGGATACGTACTACACTGCATCAGATCAGCCGAGGAAGCGAAAGGTAAATCAAATACACACTAGATTCGTTTGTTTATTATGACCCCTCGATCAGATTGTCATGTGCTGTAAATGGGTGCAAAAGACAAAGAAGTCTCACAGCGGCGAAACAGCACGTACGGTGACATTGGGATCTTCAACTCATTTCCAGACAGCGCCCATCTTCAAGTTCATATGATAGTAAGTCGTAGTCCCAGGTTGAAAATTATGCACCAACTAGGGTTACAGCGGGGAAGAGTCATAGCTCCACAAATATTCAGGCACGATTCTGCGAACTTGAAGACGTAGTTCTACACCTGGATTATCGACGACTAGTCACGTAACATGACCGGCAGTGGCGCAGAAGCGACCTGATGAGCAACCGATGAGGTAGATGGTTCATGCATCATGCGGCATGGGTGTATATCGTGATTTATTCCCCTGTCAACTTGACATACGTCAATATGAATATCGAATACAACTCCGCGCAACGTACCGAAATAACCGTAACTATACGCCCATTTCGCTGGTTACAGTATCCTTGATCGTTGGCACCATGAACTCGGGTACAAGGCAACCACATCTCATCCTCGTTTTACCACATGGATGGTCAGGAGAGGGATGGAGCCTAACCCTTGATGGGATAGGAACGGCGCAAGGAGAAGGAGTACAGCCATCTGAACTTGACGAATTGAAGGAGGCTGGTCCTGGAGTTAACGCTGTATTTCTATTCGCGGAGGAGATGGAAACCGGGATGAGAATATGAACCACGAAAGCGTACTCAGCACAAGTATATGTGCCAGCATAATGGAATTCTGTCTTGCCTAACTAGTGTGCGTACGACGGGTCGTGTTGTGAAATTATACTTGTGATGATTGTGATGAAATTTATTCCACGGTATCCTAAAAGTCCCTCGGGCTCCTCTAGCTAGTAGATTAGCAGGGTAAGATGTTACGAAACAAAAGTAAAAGACCGCGAGTGCTCACATCAAGTAATATGTGCATCGACTCGGACGTCTCGAGAACAGCGTAAACCTTGCATGAGGCAAGGAGCACGGATCTAGCAAACGTCACCTGACGATAGGTAGAAGCTTCTGTGTGTACTCTGGAAGTTGACTCAGAAGCAACTTGGGATTGAGCTTGAAGACGATAACCTAGGAGGGCTTCGGAGCGTCGACGCGTTGACGCAGTGGATTTAAATTGTTCACAAAAATATTTCTTTACGATGCAGTTCCTCACGGCCAGCATAACAGTGGGTAATGCCAGTGAGCTGGTGCACATGAGATTTTGAGACCAACTGAACATCGATTGATTATATAGTATCAGGGGGTACATAATCACGACTAAACCTGAAACGGATAAAACGTGTGTGAATCCGAGTCAGCTTGAACAGAGAGATGGACTACCATGATATGCAAATGACGTGTGGTTTAGACGCTGTACACTGCAAAAATAAGGTCCGGAAAGAGGACACAAGTATCCGATAAGATCGACCTCATTGACCTCGAGGCGCTTTCACGGCAAACAATCAGAGAGCAATGGAAGAGGAATCAGGCGTGGGAATGTTCTATGACGGAAGTAATTCCATCCTCAATCAATTTCAAAGTTAAATATGCTCCATCGTTGTCAATGTCACCGCCTTTATCACGGATCTTCTTTTTCCTTTCTACTACGACTTTCTCCCCGTCCTCCTCGTCGTCCTCCCCGACGTCTGCCCTCTGGTTCCATCGGTTTTTGACGTCTTAACGAGATGCCAGAGTTTTCGAGAACCGTGATCAGTTTCTTTCATACAAAGAGAGCAGCGACTGAACAGGTAAGCGAAGCATAATTTTTTGGTCGTACAACTTATGTTGAATGGTTTTTAGGGTGGCTTGCTGAGCGGGAAGGACCCATCGGCGTACAATCCATCAGATCCAATTCGTCTATGGATCATCCAAGTCGGTGAGTCGCGTTTATAAATGCATTTCTGTCGAATTCGATACTAATCCTTGTTTACAGGAATCATCGTTAGCATGGCAAGTCTGCTATCGCTTGGTCTCCGCAAGATTCGCCAACCAAAAGTTATTGCAGAAGTTCTTGGCGGTATTCTCTTGGGTTTGTTATCCCTAACTATATGCGCGATTTTCAAACTTACGACGTTTTCTACTAGGTCCTACTGCATTCGGTGAGCTTCCTTCGGCTTTTTACCATTTTTTGACTACTCACCCGGCACCCCAGGTCGTATACCAGGCTTCACACAACATATATTTCCCCCAGATTCCAAGCCCTTCCTTAGCCTCGTTGCGAACATCGGGCTTTGTCTCTTTCTCTTCCTGGTAGGGCTTGAGATCGATGGCGCCGTAATCAAGCGCAATGTCCGTCTCTCAGCCACTGTCGCCCTCGCCGGCATGATCCTGCCCTTCGGACTCGGAGTAGGCCTAGCCGTCCCCATATACAAGCAGTTTATCGACTCGAGCATCAAATTCACACATTTCATGTTGTTCTCTGGCGTGGCGTTCTCAATCACGGCGTTCCCTGTGCTGTGCCGCATTCTGACGGAATTGAAGTTGTTGGACACTACTGTTGGAATTGTAGTCCTTTCTGCTGGGGTCGGGAACGATATCAGTAAGCTTTGTTTGTCAATGTCAGAAGGTTATTGACTGATTTGCTTGTAGTCGGCTGGACGCTACTTGCACTTAGTGTTGCCCTTGTGAATGCCGCCTCAGGCCTTACAGCGTTATGGGTACTCCTAGCATGTGTTGGCTGGACAATCTTCTTGCTCTTCCCCGTTAAATGGGGCCTTAGATGGTTAGCTCGGAACACCGGCTCCAGTACGTCTCTTTCCCTCTCCTACTTCAATCATTCCGCATCATTTATGATGCATATACCCAGTCGAAAGCGGGCCCACCGTCCTTTTCATGACAGTCACGATGTTGATCCTCTTCGGATCTGCGTTCTTCACCGATGTGATTGGCGTGCATGCCATTTTCGGTAAGGCTTCTTAGATATCCTATATGCGGCCCGTTTTCATTTCTATCCGCACAGGGGCTTTCGTAGCTGGGATTATCGTACCTCGTGAGGGAGGATTAGCGATCGCGTTGACGGAGAAGCTCGAAGATATGGTGGCGATCATCTTCTTGCCCTTAGTACGTTTTTCCATTACCTTCGCTTTCCCTACCTCCCCTGCTAATGTCGTACCCCCGAGTAGTACTTCACGCTGTCTGGCCTTTCCACAAATCTTGGGCTCTTGAACGACGGTGAGTCAGCTATATACACTATGCTTTTGTTCTGCGGTCTTCAGGCTGACCAACGAACTGGGCAGGTATAACGTGGGGATACACGATTGCCATTATATTCTCTGCATTTGTGGGCAAGTTTGGAGGGTGCGCGCTTGCTGCTAGATATCTTGCTGGTTTTAACTGGAGGGAGTCTGGTGCGATCGGGTCGTTGATGAGCTGTAAAGGGTGGGCTTTTTCGATGTTCTATCATTCTTCTGCTTACGGATGTAAATGTGCATAGGCTCGTCGAACTTATTGTCCTAAACGTTGGTCTTTCCGCTGGGATCTTGACTCAGGTACGACCTCACTGTTCATTGTTCTATGGGGCTTCAGACTCACGTCAAATTTTCAATAGCGAGTATTCTCAATGTTCGTCCTCGAAGCACTGGTGCTCACATTCCTGACCACCCCCCTCGTAACAACGCTGTACCCACCACACGTCCGGAAGCGC
>QLOJ01000278.1:0-10093 GCA_003313625.1 Tricholoma saponaceum
ATCTAACACTTGATCGTTATTTGGACACAGCTGAATTCGGATGCATGACAGTCTGACAGAAGCCTGTCGATTCCTTGGATCTTGTTGACCAGCTTAACCTAGGGGGTGATGCCATGCGAAAATCTCCTTTACGCCCTGCCATGACAAGTGGAATGGTTCGATGAAAAGTCAAGACTTGGGCGCCGCCGCGCAAGACGGTCACGGTGCACAGTAAATAATTCGTCGGAAAAACCCGAAACGGGAGGCGTGGCACGTGATTACTACGTTGCAATCGTAGTAATGGCAGCGAGAACTGTTCGTCCCCTTCATTATGCACCTTGAGTGTCCTTTCGGCCTTCAGCTCTTTGCATTTACTTAGGGGTAGAACGAACACAGACATGCCATAAATATGCATAAAACTTTTTTTCAGACCATTACGTCCTTAGTACTTACAAACACTTTGTCATAACGCCGTTATAACGGCGATCACCAAGCCATCACAACGAAAAATCGTTCAAATTAAATCCCTTGGCAAAGTACGGAGAAACCAAAAACATTTTGGAGCAGGGACTGACGAAGCCGTACTAAGACCAAATTCAGGATAGATAATTAGCATGTCAAAATTAAATAGCCGCTTAACTCCGAGTCAAGGCTGAGTAAGGTAAGTAGTGTTGTTGCAAAATCGGGCTCCTCGGGCCAACTTTGCCAGGTGGCGAGTCAGAATTTCAAAAATGGGGTGGCAATTGCTGGCGCACCCAAACTTTTGATATATTGCATTGCCATAGGGTTTTAAAGGTTTTTGATCTTTTCTAGCCCACTATGCACCATAACAAAGGAGGTCGTATATCTGAGAATTTCACTAAGGTAGGAGAGAAAAATGCTCACCAAGATGGAGATGGACCAGCCCCCAACGTAGTTGTGTTGGAACAAAAATGTGCGTAATTTAGGGTCTCGCCAGAGCCATCGCTGGACGTTTTGCCGCGGCGCCTCCGAGTGGCGAGTCATTTTTGAGGTCTTGCCAACAACACGACTCAGGGCTCCGCGCCAGCTACTTCATCTCGAAATTGAAAGATCACCTTCAGTTGGTTGTGAGGGTTTGCGAACGCCAGTAGAGTAAGGAATGCGCAATGAAATGGAAAAACCCCAAAGACCTGACTGGGGATACACGAAAAGAATCCAGAAATCAACTTCTGATCAGTACAAGATCAGTATTCAGCTGTGCCCAAATAGCTATCAAGTGGTAGATGGACTAGTACATACCCTGAGTCACCAGCTGATCTCAATGGGCGCCACGCATCGATGTCACCCGGGGCCTTGACAAATACGGCGGGCGCCACAAGTATTTCCGCAAGTAAAACCCTGACTTTCATCCCACCTTGATGCCACTCTGTGTCTTCTGTCAACAACGGAGAAAAGAGCAAGTCAGCTGAGAGCCTGAGAAGTCATAGTTAGAATGTAAGGGTGGCAAATCGACTCGGAAACGAACAATGTCAATACTTCCATGATTCGCCACTGGCACTGTAGAATCGGAGGCTAGATCTATTGTCGAAATTGAGATCATCTTCACGTTCAAACAGTTTGTAAGGCAGTACTAGGGATATGGAATGCGGTAAAACTGAATAAACTTGAATTGCGTTAATCTTTGAGACCGTACAACAACATACTAATCCAGACCAGGAACTTGAAAATGGCATATTTACTTACTGGAAATCATCAGCTCATGACCAGCTACGTCACATACGAGTCATCCCTATTACCCCACGGTCATTACGGAGACTGTTTGCATCGTGGGTTCAAGTTTAATATATCACGGTCTTACGGAGGTCTTACCATGCAACTCTTGACTTTTCATTGAACCATTCCGCATGTGACTCTGAGTCGGTCATAGCAGTCCGTGAAGAGGAAACCCTTGCTATTTCGCATGATGATTATCCTAGATGCTCCCTGGACTGTATGTATATTGATTTGTTATTTTGTGACACTCGATAATTGGTGCATTTATCCTAGTAACCAAAGTATTAGATTGGTCGTCCATCTTGGGTTTTACTCGAGTTGATTTGTTTAGATTTATGCCGACATGATAATTATTTGTACCACTAGTGGCCGCAGTGGTTTTTCAAAGTGTTGTAAATCATTTGATATCGATGTTCCACGTGCTTGATGGTACGAAGGCCAATTTCAACCATCACGATCGACTCTCCTCTTTAACTGTTTCTTGTCGATTTGAACTGGGATATCGCTGATCTCGAGTTTACTCATTCACCAGATAATTAGTGAGTTCCTCGTGTCTCATGTACACCCACCTCTTGAGCTCTACCACCAACCTGCACGAAGCCTTCCGCCACCCGCCCAACAACTCAACGCGACACCCATTAACCCAATTTGACCTCCTACCGTAAATGTTAGCGTTCCAGATGTAGGACTGCACCAACCTCATGCCGTCACACGAACTATTAAGCGTCGATGTCAACGTCAGTCACAGCAAGTCTGAAGATGGGAATATCCTGGATCCAGGCCTAGGGTTGAGACGCGTCATGCGTGCTGCTGTCATGTCGGAATCCAGAACGAAAGGGTCAATGGATCGTTTAGAGGCGATAGACCTTTAATTGACATCTTGTAAGTTTTCAGCTTGGTTGGGATGACTACATGCTGATTGGAGTTTATCCAAGGACGGACGGGATGACGAGGATAGGTGTTTTTGCGTCCGCTCTGTATTCGCTTTTTAGATGCAAGAATTTCAGGTGTGCGAGGGTTCGCAAACGGGGGGCAACTTGACTCTGAGGTCAACGAGGAATTCATCGCAATCGTGCGTTTTTTCCTTTATTTAGCTCTTTTAGAAAAAGTTGTGCATGTTCGGCGTCGAATACGAGTGGGGCTTTATAAACCGCGAAGTCTTCACTGGGCGAGGAGAACGAGTTCTGTGATTGGCGATTCGGAGCAGGATTTGGAGCTCTATGTTTTGCCTTTCTGCCTATCTTCCCCGCCCCTTCCTTCGCCTTCATCCATACGTACTTCACTCATCACACACATATTCATAGCACACCCACTGCCTCGCATGCAAACGCCCACAGCAGATCTAGCCATACTCATCCGCGACACGGATAGCACCTTTGACCTTATTGACAATCCGACGGGGTGGAATGCCGAAGGAGCGCGGACTGACATGAGGATGGTGGTGCGGAGGATAGACTTCGCTCAGGCGTGAGAAGGGCACTCAGATTTTCTGGGCCAGTTGGTCTTCTGAACCGTGACACTGGGCTCTGATGCGGGTGGCGGGGTAGGGAAGATTGTTGTGCCCTCTCTCAGAAGGGAATTGAGGGGGTTGGGTGGGGGTAGGGTACTTTGCGCTGGCGCGGTCCTGGGTCTCTCGTCCCCATCTCCCCGGCGAGCCTGAGAATCCAGTTTTGTTCCTGAACGTGGACCCTTTTGCTAGAAAGAAACCCTTCAGGTGTTTCAAAGGCTATGCAATGTTCATCCTATCCCATGACTGTACAGCAACGAAAATTTTCCTCGAACTCCGTACCACTAGGGACGGAGGATTGTGTGATTACAACTTGATGGAGATACCAGGTTACTCTGGAGGAGAGTAGAATAAGCAAATGTAAGGCAACATCAAGCCATGAAGGTACCTACGATACCCATCCACTTCCAAAACCATAAACCAAAACCACAGCTTCGATCGATGATCGACGTCCACCGCTCAACATTCTGATGATGATATGACTTGACTGGTCTGTGCGTTGAGATTTTGATAGCACGTTGCGATGATTCCAACCGTCGGAGACTGAGACAATCAGCGATATTCTAGGAACCCAATGCTAGTTTGGCGAGATCCTAACACTGACGGAAGAGGTTGGCTGAGAATGGATGAGCACAAACCGACCGATGACCGCCAACCTCGCACATAGTACTATGTACTTCAAGTTCGAGATGGAAAGGCGGCCCGCCTGGAAAGGTATTGTTAGTAGGTATCCGTAAATGTTTAATGATACGTGCCATATATAGCTGGGCCAGAATCTCGCTACAGCATGAGAACGCCACTCTCGCACTGATACTCTGCCATAATGGCGAGAGATTTGAGATACTGCTGCTGTTGGAGGAAAAAGTTTTGGGTAAGTTGGACGGAAGGAGATGATGACGTATGTACCATGGCAAGACTTCGCAACCGCCTATCCCGTAGCCAAGACTTATCGCATCAAATGTAGACTCAGGTCTGTCAACCAATTCGGAGTGCAGCACAAAAGATTCACCCACCGATGATAAATTGTAAACAGTGACGGTGGTCGCCAGGAAAAGATCAAACAAAGGTCAATACAATGACTCGGACAACAATCACGAAGTCATGTCCTCTAGCTCCTCTTCGTTCTTGTCACTGGAACATTCTGGTTGAGATACTGTCATGGCGCCAGGCGATTAGCCCAACTCCGATGCCCAACCGATTCATTGTCTTTTTGAAGAATACTCCTCGAACGATGGAGTCTTCGTTCAGATGTTCGGTCAGTACATATTCGTTTATTTGAACTTTGGAATTCCGAGTTATACTTATCATTATTGCAGGAAATAACCTTCATGGATGAGTGTACAATGAGTGAGTCGCCTGCTGCCAGCACGAATCTGGTAAGTGTCATCAATACCTTATGCACTCTGCTGCTAAACAAACCGCCCATCCAGGCGTCGCCCACAACCACCTCGATAATGATACCCGCTACATAAAATACGTCTCTCAGAGGTGCCGAAGTGTGCCCTTTCGTCACTGTGCAGGTCCGACGCACAGGACGCGTCCTTTGTCTCCCGGAAGAAGCTGCGGATGCAGGCGAACATGCCTAGCTTGTTTTTTTGATTGAGGCTCTTGGATGGGTATACGCCATAGCGAATGATGTACGCGGGAGCTCCGGAGCGGTCCTGGGTTATGGGACGTATATCTACTGCAACGGGCTTTGTTTCCCTGGTGTCTGTTGTTGTGGCAGGAATATGCAGACGGTGGGTCTGTTTTTCGAGTTTCCGGGCTGGCTGACAGTGATTGCGAGCAGGTTCTAATGTGGCCAGCCTCGGTCCAGTCCGATTAACCTACACGTTCAAGGGACGGTGTCATCTACATCTCGCAATATGCTGCAAAATCGGAACCAGGGATTGTAAGTCTAGTCATCCTTGGTTCTGTCTTCATTCATTAATCAATCTTTCTCCACTAGGGATCCTCTAAATATGTTCTCATGCCGTACATGCCCTCTCTCCTTTCCAATCCAACCCGACTTCTTATAGATGACACTGCAGCTGCCACGTTCATCCCGACCTTTATCTCTCTCTCTCTCTCTCTCTCTCTCTCTGGCGCCGCAGATTGAACAGGGTTGATGGTTGGGTCAAATGGCTGTCTTTCGACCGACGCTGTCGTCTGCACAATTGCACTCTCTAGAGTCTGGTTTCCCTTTTTCAGCGTGACCCATTTGATTTGGACTTCAAAGTATGGAGATACATTGTAAAGGCACTCGAACGCTTCACCTTCTGGACTAGAGTTTAATCAAGTCAGTCGTTTATACAAACTTCACACCTAAACACGCCCTAACTTCCACGTCTTCTTTGAATAGTACCCCCATCTGCCAACGTTAATCGCTGGTCACGACGCCGTGATGTGCGTCAATGCCACTATGACGATGGTCGTGCTGTTTCACGTAACAGGATGCTCACCAGCCAGCTGTCCCTCCTACCTTGTAGTGTTCTGTAAAGTAATCTAGCGGAGCAAATTATCATCTTTCAACAGTCTTGGTTTCACGATACGATGACACTCCTGGAACGCCCGCGGCTTCCATCCACAGAATTACAGTGAGAACCAACTCAGGGCGAGTGGAATCAGGCGACTTACCATAGGAATGGCGAAATCGTTGCTTTGGTGCAGTGTCTCCTTTATGAACTGTAGCGAATCAAACAGGGATGAGGAATTTGCGGTTTTAGTCATGATGCAAATTATGATTTCGGTACTGGGGTATGTAAGTCTATCTTATCGAACGTGTTTCTTACTCATCCAAGAACTCTATAGCTAGTCTCACTCATACTATACATGCTTTCAAGTTGATAAGTTCCATGCATATAAGTACTACCTGATAACGTTTAGTCATTACCTCCGCCAATCTGGGAACATTTATACTCTATGACCGTCCACTGAAGTTGGCCGCACAGTGCAGAGCATGACGTGAACGATTGATTTCGGGAAAGCAAGCACTCCGTCATAGACCCGAACTCAATCAAATCGCCATCCGAACCCCTCGGATTTGCGTGGGTGTAAAACCCCTGAGACGTGATCAGCGCCTAAGAACCCTGTGAGCGCTTGAGCGGCTAAACATAAAGCACCTGACAGTTGAACGTTGATCTTCCATTCCAACCACAGCTTTCCTCCCGACTCTCTTCATCATGACTCTTCAATTACTCATAGGGTGTGACGTTTCTCATCTTACTTGAAATATGACGGAGAAGCTAACGTTGGAATGTAATAGAAAACCAATATCTCTAGTTTCTCTGCATTCTGATGTAGGCTATCGAGGCATTTTGGCGGGTGTCGATCCTGCGACTTCGACCATTCACCTCTCAAATGGTAAGCAAGAAGAGCTTCTCCAATAACTCCAGCATGTAATGACATGGTTGCTTAGTATACGCAATGGGGACCGAATCGCGACGGTGAGCTCCTCCTTCGGCTTTGTAGGTGCTAGCAAAGGTCGAGGGATGAGCCGTATTCAACGGTGACAGTCATGCTTCTATCCCAACAGTTCCAATGTCGGAGCCTTCACTTGGTTAGATACTCACTTTTCTTCCAAAAGATCCTTCACGGAATTCATTCCTCCCGTACAAGAGCCATATCAATATATAATTTTTCATGCATCCAATGTCAAAGATATCGTGATGGACGAGACCGTAACACGCTGGAATGTACACAATGACCCCGCAGTGCTCAAGGTGCGTGCCATGCCCTTTACTTTGCTCGAAGGGGTGGACAGATCCCTATCACCCTTCCATTTTCTCCCCTTCTCTGACACCTCCGTATTCGATCCACCTCTTATTCTTCCTCGTCCCTCTGCAGGCCGTGTCTATTGCAACTCCGAAGACTTATCTCTCTGTCCCCGGATTGCGACCATACCCAATGCAGACAGCAGCTTCATCTCTCGAGTCAGTCGAGCGGGCGCTAGGTGAACTGAGCTTATCGACCAACAACCCGATCACGAGTGGCCGATCTTTCCTGGACGGGTCTATCGACGTCCAGCGCTCCTCAGAGGCGTTTGATCCACTTTCGTCAAACATATTCTCGACAGAGTTCATTGACAGCATCTCACAGTCCTTAGATGACTTTGATCCCGGAATATTCCGTCTTGATGGAGACGCCGACTTTGAGCGTGACTTTGAGTTCTGGTTTAACCAGGGTACTACAGAGGATGGCCCGAAGGGCAAAGAAAAGGATAAAGAGGAAGGCAAATTTAGTGTCTGGGCCACCGAAGAGTCACTCTCTACCTCATTCACTCCGCCTTCATCTTTGATAGCCATTTCGGAGCAGCATCACATTTCGGGAAGAAATCTGAGGAATAATACTCCGCCGCCTACGTCGATGCTTCATGGTTGGGATTCAGTTTTTAAGAACACAGACCCGACGTCAATGGAACCGTCCATTTACGCAGAAGCACCAAGCATTGTCTCAAGGGAGTTCATTGAGAGCGTGGCAAAGGCTTTGGACTCTGAGTTTAATCAGGGGAAATACGAGCAAGACGGGGATATCAACTTTGAAAGGGATTTTGGGCAGTGGTTTAACCGAGATGCTATGAATTCGCCACCACCATAGACTGGTTGGTCAAATTTCGACACGTTGGATTGCCGGGCTCGATATTCGTTTTTTTTTTACTTAAATGGATTATTGTAAAAGTCGCAATCGCGTTATGCCTCGAACTGTGTTTTAAATGCAAAAAAACTTTTCCCTCCTCGACTGCAGCTTAACTGAACTCGATTTGAACAAAAGCTTGGCTCAGACTCTTTACAGTAAATCCGCTTAGACCATTGAAAGACTGGATACCACACATGCCAACGTGAAAATGCTGATGTTACAGCCTTGTTTTTATGTCGGGTATCACGGGTCATGTATATTTCCCTCGTCACTACAACATTGTCATGCCTCCTATCCATCCTTTCGGTCAACGCGGGGAGGATCTTGATTCTATTCAGAATGACGCCCTGATCGGGTTCTCGCGTGAAATCCGAATGAAGGTTAGCTTTAGCCTATAGGATTCAAGCCTGAGTGAGGAGTGGGTTGGATCGCAGAGGTTGGACGTACTTGGCTTTGAATTCACAGCCCCATGGACACAAACACCTTGTTCTGTCTTGTAACTCTCGATGACATTGCGATCAGCGAAACAGAACTCCTTATATATGAATCCTATCCCCCCGCTGTGCGCACAACTGTCGCCACTTTCAAGGGCCTTCCCTGGTGTTATATCAGGACCAAGACGTTTCGCACATGCGGTTACACTAGAATATCGTGAGATTTAGATTTGATAGTAACTGATGAGAGACTTACCTCAATGTTACTGACAGCTTCGTCCCACTAGGGCTGCTTGGGCGGCTGCCTTTGGCCTTGTCCAACCGTGAAGTAGTCTGAGGGCTTGGAAAAGAGAATGCATGTGAGGGGTTGAAAGCTGCAAAAAGGACAAACATACTCCGAGACTTTTTTAGCTGCTTTGTGGTTGTTCACCTCGGAGGGAGGAAGGGTGAAGGCTTCCTGGTAAACACAAAAACCCGATCGATCCCTAGCTGTATAACTTCGAATGACTTTGATATCCATGAAACAATGCTCTTCAACTATGAATCCCAACACTCCCTCTGCACAATTTGCGCCAGCTATCGCTACCTGCCCCACCTTTAACTTGGTGCGACTAAGAGCCTTCAGGCATGGATTTGCGCTGGGCGCTGATTAAGTGCTGGGTCGGTTTATCATATGATGTAGGGCATGAATACCTGTCAGTCCAAGGGTCGCGCTTCTGGATGATACTGTCCGCATCACTTGCGTAGGATCGAGGGGATACTGGCACACAGAAAGCAAAAAGAGGTGTGACGAGAAGAATCATGGCGATGTACATTGGAACTTGCGGCAAAAAAGGTTAGCACAAAGACCAGCTCTGTGCGGGACTTTGCAGGTTATTAGTAGACGCATATTTATATCTGTTGGACCACCAGCTGTGGATCACCGGGAGGTTCAGCGCTTGAGCTCCGGAAGACAACATCATACCCGATCAGAGCCGATCGTCGTATCGAAGACATTCAAAAAAACCAGCACAAAAAACCAGCATTCAATCCCATGGCCAGGAGCGGAATCTGTTTTGAGAACTTAATTGGATCGGATGTGAAGCAAGTGCGTGACTCACATCAGTGGCTGTGTCCCATTTGCCCGTAGTTAGTAATCGCTATTTAATTCACTGCTGTCCTGTACGGCTCCCTAGTAACTTATTCTAGTAACACTTATTCATCTCTCCGAGACTCCTGTGTTCTGTGCACATTCATTTCATAGCCAGACATAGCCTTACATTCATTACTTCTTACTCTGTGGCCACACTGCACTTCGGACATCCTAGAGAAACCTATATAAACGTTACGTACCTGTACATAGCTAGAACTTCAGAATATATCCCACATTTTCTTCTTTGCTTGCTTGAATCCTTGAATTCCCAGTGTGCCATTACCTGGCATATCATTACACATACATATCTGCGACAGACAGACCTAAGAGCCTGGAAATAAATCATTGTCAAAGCCCAAGATTGTCAACAGCCACAATTACTTTCGTCAACGTTGGAAAGAAGGAAGGAAGGAATGTTGGAAGTAATACGTACTCCGAGACAGGGATGATCGGGTCTAGTCCAGAGTTGGTCCTCGTTAAGGAGCATGATGCTGCATGCATCACCCCGATAAACATGGTTTCAACTTCAAACGACTCGGAAGAAAGTCACATCCTACACGACATTGGCGTGGTAGTTTGGGTACGCAATGCTCAAGGCAATGGGAATCAAGTAGCGGAGTTTCAATTGAAAGAACGCATCCTCGTCCGAATTCTGATTGTTATCTCTAGATCTACTTATTCTTTTTCTTTTAT
>QLOJ01000279.1:0-10599 GCA_003313625.1 Tricholoma saponaceum
AGGGAGAGAAGATCACGGCCACCTGTCTTCTCTCCAGTGCCTGCAGCCTTGGCTTTGCTCTCTTGCAAAAGTTGATTCCCTATGCGAGCCATTGTATCTTGCGCCTGCTGTATCCGAGTATCTTGTTCAGAAGGCTAATTGCTTAACATGAATATATGTGACCAGGTAGTGCTAATACCAAGCTTACTAGAATACGAAAAATTGGGAAATGTGCTTTTAGCCTGGACAAAAGGGGGATCTGCGAACTAGTCTTGAATATGGCGTCAAAGGCGTCGTTGAGTTCGCTTTGCTGATTCGTCAACGCGTCGAATTTATAATGGAATCCTGCAATGTCAACGTACGTGTCAAGGTGAACAATCAATATCTGACTATCAAACACACCTGCTAGGCCGATGACATCGAGTGTCATTTTGCTTAGCCAAGAAAGGACATCGACGTGGCCGGTACCGCCTTGGTTTGCGCTTTCAGCCGCCCAGATATCACGCAACTTGATGAAGTTGGTGAATAGCCATCGAACCAGTGGCAACGGATACATACTTGAACAGCCTTCTCCACAAAGATATCTGTGTGTTCGCGGATGTGCGCAGGACTAAATGCAGGATTCTGGGACTCAATTAGCAAAGCCTATGGTTGACCTTCGCGTCATAAATTTACCATAATCTTTCGCTGTAATGAAATGCTATGCTGTTAAACCAAGTAAATCAACTTCAAAAACATAGTACCTGGTGTTTATGTTCATCTTCTTCAACGACAAGTACACCTGACAAAGACGATGAGACGTGGATAGGTAACAAAAGGGATGTGACAGTTTGCACACCGGGACCAACGACGCGACTCAAATTATAACGTGCGATTGGTGCTTTCTGGTAATCGTAGCTATTCATTAGGACGTGATTCAAGGCCTTTGTATCCACGATATAAAGGCGGCGTATCTAATAAATAGTGATGAGATAGGGCAAGTACTGCAAAGCGTTCGTACGAACGTTGAACAGTCCTTTAAACTGAAATATGCTCCCGTATTCTCGAACCCACCCCTCGTGGAAAAGTGATTCCTATGGTGTGGGCATTAGGGATAAAACTAGAAGTATACATTTGAACATACATCCTTCTGCAAAATCTTCAAATTGCCGTAAAGTAGACTCGCACTCTTCGGCCCAGGAAGATCGCGTATAGGCGATGTTAGCTCCGCATAGATCACGCTAGACACTTGGTACACCCCATATGCAATGAGGGATGCCGCCAAAGTCACCAGAAGCTTGACGATAACTTCGATTCCAGCCATTATTCACAGTATGAATGAACGCCAGAGTTAAAAGCACCTTGGTGCTGTTGCACTTTGCTGCGGAATAACTGCTGTACCAGGTACCTGAATGACTCGAAAATTGACATAAGTCGGTCCGGTGTCGCGGACGTATGACAACCGTAAGTGTTTCAGGAATGCTGACAGCCCCAGAAACATCTTTATTAGTAGGTAACTAGTAAGAGGAACGAAGGTAGGTCAGAAATAGAATCCATATAGCACACCCATGAGCGCACCAGAATGTTCACGATACAAGAGGTTAAATCGCACCCATTACTACTGCTGAAAGTATAAGTTATAGCATTGAGTGCTGATATTGACCGTGACTAGTCTCGATACCAACCTCCACGAAGACAATCATCGTTCAAAATAGACCGTGACCAACTTTGTAAGGTCCTGTTTGACTTCGACTCACTGGCGCCAACTCTCCTTGCTGCATTTAACCCTTTTCTTCGCCGCGTTCCAGCTATTTGCAGAACGATAGGCTCTTTCGATTCCATCAATACATGAGATAATTTTTGTTTCACTTTTTTGTGTCACCCTTCCATCATGGCGATTTCGTGCTCTGAATCAAGTACACTATCTCGGAAGGTAAAAGAAACCTCGTTACCGCTCATGATGATGGACTTTACGTTATCTGTGGGATCTGTGATGTCGACGTTGTGCATATAGTTGCAAGTTCGAATTCTTTGGCGCTGGTAGTTATTCCTTTCCATTCGCATGTACCTCCGTCATGCATTATTCTACTAGGTCCGCTGGTCTCCTATTGAGGCCTAGTATGCCCAACGCACTACCGACAGTTTGTGGCACCGTGATAGATTCGTGCTTGCCCCAAGCAGGGTGATTTCATGGGAAAACAACAATTTCGCCTTTCGTCAAGCTTGTTGTGATCATGGGAGTCGTACTTTCCCATTGGTGCGTAGTTTTTGCTTCGCTGCATGCGCTTCTTAACTCGCATCAACATATAGCTCAGGAATGAATTTGAATTTGTTCAAATTGCGTCCAACCCCTACCAACTGAACGTCCATCATCCCACCCAATATGATTCAGAGGTCTATATGTTTGACGGGTCTGGTTCTCTCTGTCTTCTGCACTTTGAAGTTTCCTTTCTTGCCCTCATGATTGATTCGGAGCCGCTCCTCAAGTTTGTAACACGTTTTCGGAACAATCGAGTTGTTGAGCTACTTGAGTTGTATGACTGTCATCCATCATCGCACCGCCTTGATATCACCCCCGCGATATCCACCGGGTTCTCGGAAGTCTTCTCCTCGTTTTAAAAACTTACGTTCCTTTCCTCAGATTGCCTCCCCACTATCGCTAGGTTACCCCCATCCGGATCACCGCCATCTGTTGAACACGACCTTCGATCACCCTATCAAACTCCATCCAACACCCTCCTTTGTCAAACACCTATCTCACAACAAGGGGGGGATATGACGAAGACCGGCTCTTCCAACGATTCTTTTTGTCAAAAGTATTCTGCAGGTCAACACTCCACAGCGACTAGACCCCCACTTTCAAACATTCCTACTTTGACACCAAGTTCATCTTCGTCTACATGTCTGAGCTCAGATGAAGAACCAATCCTGGACGAACACGAAGCCAATGATCCGCGGTTGGAAGCATATTCGAAAGAACCTGCAATAGCTTGGGAGGACATCAGGGCTCGTCCTCACTTATTATTAACAGTACTTTCATTGTTATTTCGCATTATTATCTTTTCTGTGCTTTTCACTTTTACACTTTCTTTCGTGCATTTGTCACCTAGGTCAAAATCGCCGCAATTAAATTGGTGGTTGTAAGTACAACATATCTTTCAGTGTAGAATTATAGATAGCTTATGTCCATCTCCTTCGTACGTAGTCAAGCACGATTATAGGGTTTGATCAGCAACGGCATCTGGTTGACACAATCGGGATCGGTAGCGCTAGCCAGCACAGGCTTTTGAACTATAGCTGATGATTTTTTCAAAATATCCTTGGATGGAACAGCGAGTTCGAATTCGAAGGCTCGTACAAGGGTGAAGAGCAGTGCCTTCATCCTAAAAGAAGAATAAGCAACTCCCTTTTCACTCACACGAACTTGAAGTGCTTACTCGACGAGAGAGAACCGGAAGCCGATGCAAGCGCGAGGTCCACCTAAGAAAGTGAGCATATTACCCCAGACACCGGGTATTGCGCTGGAAGCTTCCGGGATGGACTCCCACCGTTCGGGTCTGCAAGTAAACGATAAAATCATTCCTACGAAGAAAGAAAGACGACAATAGCTTGCCTGAACTCATCAGCATCTTCACCCCAAATCGACTTGTCCCGATTCATGGCAACGATGGGGATCATAATCATGAGTCCCTTTCTAACCCTGTGGTACATCTTAGTCTAAGTAAACCAATTGAAGCGTTTGGAGGATCTACTTTCCTGATGGTGTGATGGATTTTGCCTTTACCATCAACAACAGGTTTGCTGAGCGGTAAGATGTCATCTTTCATAGACACTCGGCTTGTTGCTGGGACAGGGGGATGCACCCGCAAGGATTCGCGCACGACCATGTCGAGATACGGGAGTGCGTTCAACTGATCCATTGTTGGGTTGTCCGTATCGACGGTAAGCAGTTCCTGTCGAAGCTTGGTTTGCACTCGCTGCGCTTGTGTCAGTGCAAATAAGGCCCACGTCGTCCCATTGCTACAACAGCTAGTCAGGAACAATCCTAGGAGAGAGCGCAGAGTCAGGCACCTTGTTGTTTCGTGCCCGGCTACAATAAATGTGGGGACCTCTAAATTAGAGGTCATGGGTGCCACGAATTTGACAGATAATTACAGCCACGTACGAGCTAACACATCCTGATCAGACATTCGTTGACTCTCGGGGAGGTCTGTTGCCATGTTTGCCCGAACCAGGAGGGAGAGAAGATCACGGCCACCTGTCTTCTCTCCAGTGCCTGCAGCCTTGGCTTTGCTCTCTTGCAAAAGCTGATTCCCTATGCGAGATATTGTATCTTGAGCCTGCTGTATCCGGGTATCTTGTTCAGAAGGCTAATTGCTTTACATGAACATATGTGATCGGGAAGCGCTGATGCGAAGCTTACTATAAAACGAAAAATTGGGAAGTGTGCTTTTAGCCTAGACAAAAGGGGGATCATCCAACTAGTCTTTAACATAGCATCAAAGGCATCGTTGAGTTCGCTTTGCTGATTCGTCAATGCGTCGAATTTATAATGGAATCCTGTAATGTCATGATAGGTGTTAAGGCGAACGATCGATATCTAGCTATCAAACACACCTGCTAGCCCAATGACATCGAGTGTCATTTTGCTTAGCCAAGAAAGGACGTCGACCCGCCCGGTGCCGCCTTGCTTTGCGCTCTCAGCCGCCCAGATATCACGCAACTTGATGAGATTGGTGAATAGCCATCGAACCAGTGACGACGGATACATACTTGAACAGCCTTCTCCACAAAAATATCTGTGTGTTCGCGGATGTGCGCAGGACTAAATGCAGGATTCTGGGACTCAATTAGCAAAGCCTATGGTTGACCTTCGTGTCATAAATATACCATAATCTTTCGCTGTGATGAAATGTTAAGATGTTAAACCAAGTAGATCAACTTCAAAAAACATAGTACCTGGTGTTTATGTTCATCTCCTTCAACGACAAGTACACCTGACAAAGACGATGAGACGTGGATAGGTAACGAAAGCCATGCGACAGTTTGCACACCGGGACCAACGACGCGACTCAAATTATAACGTGCGATTAGTGCTTTCTGGTAATCGTAGCTATTCATTAGGACATGATTCAAGGCCTTTGTATCCGCGATATAAAGGCGGCGTATCTGATGGATAGTGATGAGATGAGATAAGTACTGCAAAGCGAACATACGAACGTTGAACAATCCTTTAAACTGAAATATGCTCCCATATTCTCGAACCCACCCCTCATGGAAAACCGATTCCTATGTGGGCGTTAGGGATAACACTAGAAGTGTACATTTGAACACACATCCTCCTGAAAAATCTTCAAATTGCCGTAAAGTAGACTCGTACTCTTTGGCCCAGGAAGATCGCGTATAGGCGATGTTAGCTCTGCGTAGATCACCCTAGACACTTGGTACACCCCATATGCAAAAAGAGTTGCCGACAAAGTCACCAGAAGCTTGACGACAACTTCGATTGCAGCCATTATTCACGGTATGAATGAACGCCGTTGTATTGTTGCACCGTTTTGCTGTGGAACAATTGCTGTGTCGAATGACTCCATAAGTTTGACATAATTCGGTCCGGTGTATGACAGCTAGCGCTGTAAGTGTTTCAGCAACCCCAGAAACTTTTTCTTTTCAAGGTAGGTCAGAAATGGAACCCATATCACCACGAGCACACCAGAATACCCGCGATACAAGAGGTTAAATCGACTACTTATGTTATATTTGGAGCGCTGACTCTCATCGATTCGGGTACGGATGAAGCTTTGAAGAAAGACCAACTTGAATGTACTAGTATTGTCTTGTTTGATTCGTTCTGGTTTGTACCAGTTACCAATAATACGCAAAAACAATAAACTTAATCTCTTTCAAGTTCCGAGACTCCAAGTCCAAGTCAAAGAGTGCTCTGACCTTCAGTTCTCTTATCCCTTTTTCGACTCATCCGCCTCCTTTATGCAACCCTTTTTTTCGCCGCGTTGACTTCTGTACACATGTACTGATCGAGGCTAGACTCACCTGAAACTTGGCATTCGATGCTAAGTTGGCCCTCTGTTGATGCACTTGATAACGTCTTGTCGATTGATTCCTCCTTTCCTGCCATTTTTGATTTGGCCGACGATTTGCTCATATGTTCGAAGTTCGCTCTCCGTTGCTTCTAGTATAGGTAACTTGAAACCATGCCCCCTCGATCAATTCCTCCTTGGCGATCCAATTTCCGAACAACATTCTTATGGTACCAGAGAGGAGTTATTTCCAGCTGTGTCCCTTAGACATTTTGCGGCAACAGAATAAATTTCTTTTATTAGAAGGCCTAGACCGCTCATAGGGGTGTGCCCTTGGTGGATATTCCTCTTGTCTACCAAGCACAGAAATCGTCTTTAAAGGCGCTCAAGTTTTTCTTTCAATCCCAAGTTCACAACTTCCCAACATTCAAATCATGAAGTTCACCCTCCTGCTCCTTTCTGCTCTCCTTGTACCAGCTCTTGCGACTCCCGTCGCTGATACTGACGCGTCTCGACGCGACCTTGAGGTTAGTATTCTCTCCCCACTTGCAAGATCCCATAAGGCTCACCGTTCCAAAGGTCAGAGCCCCTCCCCCTGGCCCTGACCCGCTAATTCCATCCATCCCTCCCAAGCCGGTTGTTCCCGGTCCAAAGCCAAAGCCACCTGTCAAGAAACCCCACCCTCATCACCCTCATCATAAGTTCCCCCACAAACACCACAAGAAGCCCCATCACAAGAAGCCCCATCACAAGAAGCCTCATCATAAGAAACCTCATCATAAGAAGCCTCATCACAAGAAGCCTCATCACAAATCCCACCCTAAGCCTCATCCCTGAATGGTGTAAGGATATACAAATCTCCTACGTATGCCTTTGTAGTGCTTGATCTTCCCCAAAGATGATTTCCGTCTCGTGTTTACTGCCCTGTATACTACTTTGTTCTTACCTTGTATATTAGTTACTTTGGGTGTTATATATTTCTGCAACTGGTTTGGTTTTTGGTTCAATTGTCATCGGTTTCGCCAACTTGAACATGTTGCTCCAATACTCTTAAGAATGCAGACTCGAGCAGCTAAACAATGCTTCCGCTACGTCGGGGCCTATGGACATTCTCTCCGAGTCAGAGTCACCCCACAGCTGTTGGGGTGTAACTGGGGGGTGGCAAGGAAGATCTACCGAACAGCCCATCCTCTGTCTGCTGCGCCTCCAATTCCAGGATCCTCTCGGTCATGACCTGCACCTGATGCCTGAGAAGCATCTCCGCTTCACCAGGGCCTCCGTTCGAGTCACGTAGGGCCCTACTTGCATCCGTGCCATCTCTCTCCAAGTCAGATTGAAGTTGCCTTTCCACAGCAGCCTTCTCACTACGCATTCGAGCTAATCGATCATCCAAGTGCGAGGGATAGGGATCTGGGGTCACAACGGACGTGGGGTTACGAGCTTTCGGGTGACGTCGGCGGCGGTAAAAAACGCCGGCAAGTATGGCACAGACAAGAAGGACAGCGGCAACCACTCCTCCGACAATGGCTCCAACATGCGCACCTCCTGAATTCGCGGACGGAAAGGGGACACGGCTTGACTCTATGGCTCCAACGTCGGTGGTGGTCAAAGTGGCGATGTTTGGACCGTTGCTGGTAGATGTCGATGTTGCATTAGGGATAGGATTCCTGTGTGCGATGGAACAATTCCGTCAGGTAGAAGACAATCGGTAGAAATCCGTCCTACGTGGTTGTGACTGCAATCCCTGCCACAGTAAAGGTAGAGCTTTCTGCGTACACGTGCGTAACGTTACTAGAACTAACGAGTAAGTACAATTATAGGCGAAATCTGAGCAAAGATGCGTACGAGACATCAACAGCTTGCATAAAGTAGTGTCCGCTGCGTCATCATCTTCAGCACTATGCAAGAGCTGAGCAAACTTTAGCTACTTACTCTCCGGAAACGTTGTCTAAGTTCCTAGTGATCGAGCCGAGGGCGACGTTCACTCCTCTGGCAAATTCCCAAGAGTCCAATGTCAGGTTGTTTTGAATCTCCAACGATATTACCGAAGGATCGCCAGTACCATAGGTCCAGGAAACCGTGGCGGAGCCATTCGACAATATGGCTGAATATCCTTTTCCAGCAACCGGGGTGTTAAGAGTGAGAGAAAATGGGGGTAGGGGGGTGAAAGCTAGATAGCACCTACATAGCTATTTAAGAGATTATTTGTGGATCAAGACTTTCAAAAACGTACAAGAGTTTAGAATTGCGCTGGAGCATTGTACCTTTAATTTCAGAAAAGCTGCTAGGCCGTTGGGCCTGCAGAGCAATGGGATTTATAAGGCTTTACTTAATTTCGTCATAAATAAGCCCATTGAACGATACTTATGCGAGGAAGAATTCCCAGCCAACAGCCAACTCCACATGGTCTACTTACTCGGATATCTGACTTCTCAATCAATTACGCAACTTCAGGGCTCATGACATGCATGCTATACACCACAACACCGAGGATGACACCGACTCCCCAAAGGCCCGTATTCACCTATATGACTTGATGACACCTGCTTGTAGGGTGCCTCCCCAACCCTGCGTGTTGAGCCTGAGCCTGCCGGATAGATCCGGCAATAGGCAACGATTACTTACCAGCTAAATATCTCTAGAAGCGGACGTATGTAGCCCGGGGAGGGATGGAAGCGTCTGAACGTAACTCGGATCGATTTTTCAGGATCGGCCAGCTGGATCTCCGACTCGGACTCCGAGTCGGATGGCATTTTCTCTGTCGATGTTACTACTATGTTACTAGTATATTGATATCTACCTACACTACATAAGTAGCTAAGGACATACTAAAAAGTAAGCCTCGATAGACCTAGATATATGGAGAGTTCAGGAAAGAGCTCGTGCCTGAGATCTTTCGTCTGGCTTCTCGTCATCCTCGTCTGCGACCTCTTAAGAAATCATCTGGAGTTGTTCACTATTGCCACAACCCAGCTGTTTGTGTCCATTCCTAGTGCACAATCTCTTCTCGCACCGTGACTCCCTGGTGGCTCCTTTCCTGCCCATGAACATGTATTTATTATGTCCTGTAACCGCGACCGTGATAAATGCAAGCGGCAAGCCTCTGGTAACATCTCGTAGACAAATCACTGCGTTTTCCCTCTCATCTCGTCTACGTGCTGTGCATTCCTATTCGCAGGACCCTGTCAATCCGCTGCATTTACAATTACCATGGGTACAGCTCACGGGATGCTTTCGTGGCCATCTTGTGCATCACTCAGAGACTTGAACATCACTGAACGCTAACAGATTTTCCGGGTCATGTGATCTCGGAAATTTCCATCATATCATGTGATTCCATTGACTTGCCACCGTTAACTTGAAAATCTTAAGTTCATTTCCTCGAAATCTAGTAATACTCAGACTCCAAATTATTTGTGCGATGAAAGCTTTTCCCACATTTTCAATGACCACAACTGCACCACACTATTAGTATTATCATGCCTAACAACTAGCAAGCAAAAACTTGCAAATTTGGTCATGCCAGTGTTTGTATTTTGATCTATGTTCAGTGGGACTCGGAGATCTTCTGCAAGCCATTCCATAACCATGCCACATTTTGGAATGATTCTGTAGTCTATCTTATACTACTAATTGAGCTCTAGAGTTCCATGAAATCTATTTATTTTTTATTGACATCTGTTAAAGTTAGGTCGACCCCTGCCAATTATCTATGTGAGGGTTCTCTATGAAAAACATTGAGCTTGTGGTAGCTGAATGCTGCTTTGAAGTGTGATTGCCATTTTTGGAAGTTACACATTTGGCATTGTCATTCAGCTACTGGCTACAAGGGCTCATTTTTTGCAAGGGGGACCATTATCTACATTATCCTTGACATTATCCTGCCCTCAGCTTATTTTTCTGAGAATTAATTCTTGAGATATTGCTTTCACATAGATAATTGGCAGGGGTCAACCTAACTTTAACAGATGTCAATTAAAAAATAAATGGAACTCTAGAGCTCAATTAGTAGTATAAGATAGACTACAGAATCATTCCAAAATGTGGCATGATTATCAAGGAATGGCTTGCAGAAGATCTCCCACTGAACATAGATCAAAATACAAACATGACCAAATTTGCAAGTTTTTGCTAGTTGTTAGGCATGATAATACTAATAGTGTGCTGCAGTTGTGGTCATTGAAAAGCTTTCATCGCACAAATAATTTGGAGTCTGAGTATTACTAGGTTTTGAGGAAATGAACTTAAGATTTTCAAGTTAACGGTGGCAAGTCAATGGAATCACATGATATGACGGAAATTTCCGAGATCACATGACCCGGAAAATCTGCTGGGTCAATAGCGTTCAGTGTTTTCGTTGTGATGAAAGTCAGGAACAGACAGTGTTGATGGTGCATTCAACATACCACGTGATCGCGATTAGAGCTCAGGCGGCCAGAGGTACGGCAACTGTGTACTCTTCCCGATATTTGAACCCATTTACAGAACGCCAATATAATTTTATAAGCTGTGAACGTTACGATTGCTGAAGAACATTAAAAGGATGCAGTTCTGCATAACAGTCACGGTTCCTTGATAAACTTACAGAGGACGCGACGCGTAA